>JAHTLZ010000268.1:3760865-3828452 GCA_023846285.1 Phrynocephalus versicolor | reverse complement strand
GTGTGTGTGTGTGTGTGTGTGTGTGTGTGTGTGTGTGTGTGTGTGTGAGAGAGAGAGAGAGAGAGAGACTCAGCCTCTCGGAAGGCTCCTTCAGTTCACTTTAAAGTAAACATCCCAGTGCAGCCTTGTCCAAACTTCGGCCTTCCAGATGTTTTGGACCACAGCTCCCACAGTCCTTTGCCATTGGAAATTGGAAATACAAGCTTGGAATTGTGGTCCAAAACATCAGGATGGCCGAAGTTTGGGCACGCCTGTCCTAGTGGGTTACAGAAGAGAGATGGGCACTTAGCATGGTTCAATGGTTCAGGGTGGTTTGGTGGACCAAGCCTAGCGGTGTTGCAGGAGCACCCTGGATGCTGTGTCCACCCATGTAATACCTGTTTGCCTGGTCCCCCAAACTGTCCCAAAGAGCTGAACTATTTATGGTGTGTGCCAGTCTCTAGCTTAGAAACCTCAGGGTGTCTAAAATGTGGCAGCCAGAGTGCTCCCACAGAGCTTGTCACAGAGACCACATAAACCTCCCGTGACATCAACTCCACTAGCTGTCAATCTGCTCCTGGGCACAATTCAATGTGATGGTTCTTCTGACTTATAAAGCCCTAAATGGTTTGGGACCCAGCTATCGGAAGGACTGTGGGCGTTTATACACGACCCCTAAACTCCGGGGCAAATGGCTCCCAGCTCCGGAGCTTAAAAATGTTTTCCCACCAGCTCCGGAGCTTACAGGAAATTAAGTGTGACCACGCCCACTTTAGCGCGTCCCAGCGCACCTTTCAAGTACCTGCTCTTCCGGAGTGAAAATTGCTTGGTGCGGTGTAACGATAGTGAGTGCGGGGCTCTCCTCGCTTCTGTTTGTTGTTGTTTTGGCTCCCGCCCCTTTAAGAGCTACTTTACAGAGACAGGAATGTTGCCGCGGCAAGAGCGAGAGGCAGAACGGAGGTGAGCCACAATCTTTTCTTCCTTTTTTTACTCCCTCCCCTCACGCAGCCAGCAGCCAGGGTGGGGACACAGGAAGAGCGACAAGCCCCTAAGATCTCTGGTCCGAATTTAAGTGGCCAGTGGATCTTAGGGGTCGTGTAAAAGCGCCCTGTATCTCCCTTGGTGAGCCTGCCCCGATGTTAAGGTCATCCCAAGAAGCTTTTTCTCTCAGCCTCACCACCTTCACAGCTATACTTGGTGGGGACACAGGAGGAGGCCTTCTCTGCTGCTGCTCCCAACTTTGGAAATGCCTCCCACAGGAGGCCAGACGGACCCCCTCTTTGTTGTCCTTCCAGAAGGAGGCAGAGACCCTTTCTCTTCAGGCTGGCTTTCCATCAATGACTGGGCACCTGAGTGGGATTTATAAATTGAGGGTTGTATGTACCTTACTGTTCATTAGGAGAACAGTGGCCTGAATAGGCTCGTTAGGTAGACAATGGCCTGGATAGGCTCGTTAGATGTACAATGGCCTGGGGTGTGTGCAATCCTTCCCAACACCTATTAGGTGTGACTTTCACACACCCCAGGGTATTGTACATCTAAGGAGCTTATTCAGGCTATTGTCAACCTAACAAACCTATTCAGACCAGGGTGGTGTGAAATCAAGGTGAACTATAAATTGGAGGCCTCACCACTAACTTTCCTTAGACTGACGAAGCTGCTTCGATGAGTAGTGGAACGTTTCGATCTGATGGAGAAATTGAGTAATAAGATTAGAATATATAAAGGAAAAATAAAGCATGATCATTTCATGGAAACCTGGAAACCTTTATTAAAATAAATGAATGACTTAACTCAGAACTATTTATCTGAAGAAGTGGACATGTCCAGGAAAGCTTACATTAGAATATAATTGTTAGTCTTTAAGGTGCCACATGTTTTTGTCTTTTATTTTGTTTTGTTTTGATTTTTGCCTGGAATTAACTGCAAAGGGACATGGTTTAGGAAATAATCTAGATTTTTGGTCTCTTACTTTTTAGGAAGGAAAGGTGAATTGGGAGACAAATCGTAACCCTTTTAAATTGTGTAAATAGCTGGTGCCTAAGATGGTAAACTAATTAAATAAGTAAGATTACAATGTATGTCACTATGTTATGTTAAGGTTTCTTTTGTCTTTTGTCTTTCATCTCAATAATTAAATAAATAAATTGTTTTTAAAAACACGTTTCCATCTCACAAGAAAAGAAGTCCAGCTGCCATGACTCAACTTTCAGATTCTTACTCACTCATTCAAAAATCCAAGAAAGTGAGAATCTTGTTTTTCCAAAATTATTTGTGAGGCAGCTCTGACAGATTCCTCCCTCCTTCCCTCATCTCTCATTCTCTTCTCGTGGCTCTTAACGCCCTCGTTTTCTGACTCTTCACGATATCAAACTAATTGGATTATGAGCAAGGGGGCTCATTTCCAACAGAAAGAGCTAGCAATCAAAATGGCCCAATTACCTCAGTGCAAAAAACTCAGATAATTTAACTCTGGCATTAATTATTACAGCATGAGCTGTATTAATTGAAAGGGTTTCCCCGGGCCTCCCTGATCCTAAGGAAAGACTTACATTCCCTGTCACTATAGCTCTTTGAATGGCCATTGGTGACTCTCAACATGAATGGGTCTTTCTGCACCTGCGTAGAAGTCCTTGGAACCTATAAAGTCATAGAGGGTCACTCTTATCCCTCTCACAAAATACCAGAACTAGGGGACATCTACACAAATTGAGGGTTGGGAGAATGAGAACAGACAAAAGAAAATACTTTTTTTACTCAGCATGTTGTTAGTCTGTGGAACTCCCTACCATAGGATGTGGTGATGGCATCTAGCCTGGATGCCTTCAAAAGGGGATTGGACAGATTCCTGGAGGAGAAGTCCATCACAGGTTACAAACCATGAGGGGGATGTGTCATCTCCACGCTTTTAAAACCAGGGTACTTCAAGGACCAGATGCAGGGGAGTGGTATCAGGAGACAGATACCTAGTCTCATGCGCTCCCAAACGCATTTGGTGGGGCCACTGTGAGATACAGGAAGCTGGACTAGATGGGCCTTTGGCCTGATCCAGCAGGGCTCTTCTTATGTTCTCTCCCACCCAAAGGCTATTTCTCAGTTCCCAAGTCCTCCACTAATTGAAACACATGAGGCAAGGGTGGGTTGCATGAATTCCCAGATGCTCATTTTAAGAACTACAGTAATGGGTCACGCCAACACGGATGGTATTCCAGCACATCCAAATGAACCATCAAGCTTCGCCCTGGCATCTAGTTCGTCATGGGTTACAAACATCCAGGGTTGGAACCAAATCCTTGCCTTACAAATCCATTTCAGGAAAACTGTTGAGAGAGTAACTGCCCTTTAAAAAAACAGGTATTGATTTCTATGTCAACTGTTATGACATTTGGCAATCACCTTAGTAGCCATCTGGTTATTTTATTCCTGGCCAGTCCTCCATGCAGTTAATTTTAATCTGCCTAGATCCGATCCCTTTGTGCGATCTGCATATGTTAGCTGGTGTGGAATCTCTGATGTCATCTAAAAAGAGTTGGGAAGCAGAGATTATGTGGCCATCACAGCGCAACAAGGATCACACTTGACCTTCTCTTGACCTAGTTTCACAATTTCTTGACCCAGTTTCACAATTGGGAAAGGTAGAAAAAGGTAAATGGGTTTCACAGACCTTCGAATTGTGAAGGCAGGGCCCCATGGATTTCTTCCGACAACCTGCCCACAAACAGGATTGTGTGCATTTCTTCTTCTTCTTGTGCACCACAATCTATCAGGGGATGACCCCATTTGACTGCATATGCTTTGGATAACAAGAGGAGATAGCTGGTATTCGTATGTTTATTCCTTATTCTGCTGACTGCCCTTTCCTGCAGCGTGGACAGAGATACTGGATGGATTTCTCTTTCAGCACAGCATTCCCACAGTCAAATGATCCAACCAAGGAATGTCAAGGAGTCAATACCTTTATGCTTGTTTGCAGAGTACCCAATGGAGGAATTGTCTGTTGCCACTGTGGCATTTACCTGTAGTAATGAATAATGCATGAGAGGTGTCTGTGCTGATTGGTGGGTTTGTAGACCAATGAGAGAGTCTGGGGAGTAGCCTGAGAGGATTTAAGGCTCTGCTCAGCACTGTTTGAGTCAGATAGGGACTGGCACTGTCTAGAAAAAGAGGTAGGGAATCTGACAAGAGTCTGAGATAATCAGATAGTGGCTAGCACTCTCTAAGAGAAAGACAGATAGGGCAAGATAAGGGATTTATACATTATTATTTTCGTCCTGAGACCACAAAATACATGAATCTGTATGTTTCAACTTTGGGCTCCCTCTCCCATTAGGTTGGTGTCTCTTATTATAAGAACATCAATAGGGGGTGTTTTTAAAATCCCCATCCACCAATAAAGCTGATCTGTCAGTTCTGGAGTCAGGAAGAGATTATTTTGGTTGCTTTCTCACATATATTGTAAAAAGGAAAGGAACCAGGGCAGCAGGGATTGCATTTTTAGACACTCATGGGCAAAAGATGGCTGTGGTAGATGCCATGTACCCCAGTAACCTCTGAGTCAAAAGAGCTTTACCCATGTACCTGCTTGAAACCTTTTGTTGTTGTTGTTGTTGTCAAAAGTACTATCTTGCCCATCCTGTAGTGTAGTTGCTAGGCTCTTGCTGTTTTCGAATTCAGAACTGTTCCAATATACTCAATCACTCTTGTTGCTTCTAAATTTGATGATGATAATGAAGAAGAAGAAGAAGAAAAAAAATTATCACACAGCAGACAAGATAACTACGCTGGATTTTGTATTACAAATCAATAGTCAAACACTTCCCAAGCGTTTATTACTACATGATGTACTGGCAAATTATGTGAGCAAATCCCAGTGAGGTGGCCTTCTGCAGCTGACTGATAGTGACTTTGTCAACTCCAATTTCTTCTAAATACTTGCTAAACTCTATAGTCACTGCACCCAGCGTGCCGATTACCACTGGGACCACCTGTACCGGTTTATGCCAGCGTCTCTGAAGTTCAATTTTCAGATCCTGATATCAGGTAATTTTTTCAAGTTGTTTCTTGGTGATTCTATTATCACCCGGTAAAGCAATATCAATGATTTACAGTTTTTTCTTCTCCACAATCATAATTTCCCGGGTATTATGCTCCAAAACCCCGTCTGTCTGTATTTGGAAGTTCTAAAGTAATTTTGCATGGTCATTTTCAATCATTTTTTCAGGGTTATGATCCCACCAGTTCTTTGCTACGGGTAGATGATAGTTCTGACACAAATTCTAGTGGACCATTTGAGCAACTACATTTATGATGCTGTTTGTAATCAGTCTGAGTACCTTTCTTGCAATCACTCAATATATGGTCAGTAGTTTCATCCACCTCTTTACAGAATCTACATTTGGGGGACTCAGCTGATTTTTCTATTCTAGCCTTAACTGCATTTGTTCTGATAGCTTGTTTTTGAGCTGCAAAAATCAGGGGTTCTGTCTCTTTTTTCAGTGTTCTATTGGTGAGCCATTACCAAGTCTTTTCCTCATCTACTTTTCCTTTGATTCTTTTTTAGGAACTGCCCATGCAGAGCTGTATTATGCTACCTATCAGCTCGTATTTGAAACCCTGGATTTTTAGCAATTTGGTACCCTAAATTTATCTTCTGCAAAATTATTAAAAGGGGAATCAGGGCAATAGTAAAGAGCAGAGGTGAAAAAACCCTCGTTTAATGCAAACCAAACCATAGTGTTTGTCCTTGACAAAAAAATGCTGTTTTCCAGTTCTTCATCGCGTTTTCAATGAGGGCACCAATGCTTTTACATATCCCAGTGACATCCAGGCACTTACCAATCCAACTATGCAGTACTGAATTGAAGGCTTTTTTACAGTTGTTATTATAGTTGTTGCTGTTGTTGTTAAAGCAAAGTGTTCTGCTTATATACTGCCCCATAGCACTTCAAGTACTCTCTGGGTGGTTTACAGTTTAATTATCCAGGCTGCGCATTGCCTAACCCCAGCAAGATGGGCCCTCCTTTTTACTGACCTCGGAAGGATGGAAAGTTGAGTCAACCGTGAGCCGGCTACCTGGGATTGAATCCCAGGTCATGAGCAGTTTTAGCTGCAGTACAGACATTTAACCACTGCACCATAATAATAATAATCTTTTGAGTCTGCCACAATCAACCCATCATTGATTTATGGGAAGATGTCGATTCCATGGTTTCTGAGGTGGGCTGCCACTGGGGCCATACTTTTGATGAAGACTCTGCTATTGCTTGACATAAAGCACCATGAATTTGACCAAGTCCCAGAGCACCTTATTTTAGCATGAGAGTAATAAGGTTGATATTTCACATCCCTCTCGCTGCAGTTTGCGGCCCCGCTGGAGACCAGTTCGAAGGAACGGAACCTCACGTCCTTGTGGGGTCAATCCGAGTTTGAAGGAACGGAACCTCACGTCCTTGTGGGGTCAATCCGAGTTCACCCCGACCACGCCCCCTGAACTGCGCTCCAAGCGGGGTGAGAGATTCCCGTCCTGGAGCTCAGGAATCTTTTCAATCTGCTTCTCGATCCGTGTTGAAAACCGATTTCAACACGGAGGCAAGTTCACCTCGGCTCGAGGAAGAACGTGAAGTAACCGTCTCTCTCTCTCTCTCTCTCTCTCTCTCTCTCTCTCTTTCTCAGTGTGTGTGTGTGTGTGTGTGTGTGTGTGTGTGTGTGCGTTCACTTTTGGGGTGGCGATGCAGATCACAAAGATGGCTGCTACCCTTGCATTGCCCACCAACAGATTGCGGTTTGGAGCAGTCCAATGCAATCTATTTCTGGTGAGCATACACCACACCGGGAAATGTGCTCCAGCCTGATTCCAACCAATGGCCAAGGTGGCCTGTTTTGGTCCAGTGGTAGGGCTTCTATTCTTAGGGGGAGGAGGGGCAGGCTGGGGTGGTTCCCCTGCAGAAGCTCCCATCGCTAAGAGAGATCGTTCCAAGTGATCCATTTAGATGCAAGCTGGGTGCATGCCATGGTGTCCTCAGATCTGCTTCTGTTGGAGCCTGTTTGGCTACGGAGAGAAGTTAATAAGACTTCTGGGGATTCTAAACCTGGTATATACCGGGCATTCTTCTGAATGAAGTGACTGATGGACATGCCCGTCACAGAAAGAAGACAACAGAATGGGCTTCGCTGTCTCTTCACAGCACCTCAAAAATGTGGCCAGGAGAAACCCAAAGAAAATGGAGGTGCATTATATCAATTTAGATAGCATTTTTTTTTATCCTAATGTGCTCTTTCTGGCCAGTCTCATTGGGGGCTCCATGAAGGAAAACTGTATAGAGGTTTTGTTTCTAGATATCCACAGTATGGCTTTTGTTATTTAGTTAGAATAGTCTTTTTTAAACCCCCTTATTTCCCCCCTCCAAGGGTTTTGTTGCCACTGTTGGTTCTTTGTTTGCCAGCCTGTGGGAAGATAATTTCTGTGGTTGAAAGGAGGACTCTGTGATAAGGAACAGGCCTTGCGGTCTGCCTTCGCTGGGTATCAATGTTCAGCATTTTCCCTACGTTCTGTGCTTGGCAGTAGCTCTCTCTCTCTCTCTCTCTCTCTCGTGACAAGGCATGGTAGGCTGTGTGGTGGGAGGGAATCGGTTGTCATTCTTCCTTTGTCTCCTTCCCACTGCAAAAATCTGTCCCCGATTGACACTGTTTAACTCCTGAGGAATCTAGAAAGCCAAATGAATGCATGCAGTTTCTGCAGCTACGGGTGCTTGCTTTTCACTACAGTTGCAGAGCTGTGGAAAAAAACGCAAATGGGGTGGCAGTATAAGCCTCCCCTCCCCTCCATAGAATCATTGCAAGAGACCTCAGGGGCCATCCAGTCCAACCCCATCAAAGTACTCCCGACAGATGGCCATCCAGCCTCTGCTTAAAAAACGCCAAAGAAGGAGACTTCACCACCCTCCTTTGTGGCAGCATCTTCCACTGCCAAACAGCTCTAACCATCATTAAGGTCTTCCTAATGTTCAAATGGAATCTCTTTTCCTGTGGTTTGAAACCATTGCCCCAAGTCCTAGTATCTGAAGCCATGGAAAACAAACCAGAACCCTCTTCAATATGACATCCTCGAACCGCCAGGCAGAATTATTTTGTGTGGTTCGCGACCTCACTAATCCTGGTCTGGTAAGACCTCCTCCTACTGAGTTCAGTAGTGAGAATTTTGCAGCCTTCTTTAGAACCAAAATTGAGGCCATCCGTGCCGGTCTTGACTCCGGTTGCCTTAGTCCATCCTCGGCATCCCCCGATGCTGCACGTTGTCGGTCTCCTCATTTGGTTGAGTTTGGGCCTGTATCCTCTCTTGAGGCCTCCAGGGCCATTGCTCATTGGTGACCTGCATCCACCCCCTTTGATCCTTGCCCATCTTGGCTTATCAAAACTGTCAGAGGGAGCATGCCCGAGTGGGCTTCAATTATCTTCACTGCCTCCTTCAGGGAAGGGATTTTTCCCTCTTGTCTGAAGGAGACAGTGGTGAAGCCTATTCTGAAGAAACCTGGCCTGGCATCGGACGAACTGGCAAACTAGCGTCCGGTCGCCAATGTTCCCTTCATGGGCAAGGTTATTGAGAGGGTGGCCAGCCACTATCCGGCTCCATTCGTTCCTGGAGGGAGAACGGGTCCTTGACCCATTCCAGTCTGGGTTCAGGCCGGGTTGGGGGACTGAGACAGTGTTGGTCGCACTGCAAGATGACCTCCTCCGGGCGGCCGACAGGGGTAGCTCTACCTTGTTGGTCCTTCTGGATTTGTCAGCGGCCTTCGATACCGTCGACCACGGTATCCTGGTGGACCGGCTCTCCGATATAGGAATCGGAGGCACTGTACTTAATTGGTTCTACTCCTTCTTGGCGGACCATCCCCAGCGTGTGCAGCTTGGGGGGGGGGAGTTGTCTGCCCCATGGATAATCCCTTCTGGGGTTCCAGAAGGGTCGTCCCTCTCTCCCATGCTGTTCAACATCTATGTGAGGCTGCTGGCTGAGGTCATTAGGAGATTTGGAGTCTGCTGCCATCAGTACGCTGATGACACACAACTCTATCTCTCCTTTTCCACCTCTGCAGTTGAGGCTGTTCAGACCCTCAGCCAGAGACTGGATGCAGTCATGGCATGGACCAGGACCAACAGACTCAAACTCAACCCCGAGAAGACCGAGGTTATGTTCTTTGGGACTTCCCCTTCCAGATATGGAGGTCCTCTCCCCAGTCTGGAGGGCGTCCAGGACTGCATTTCTCCATCTTCGACAAATTGCCCAGATTTGCCCATACCTTGACGGGGACTCCCTGAGAACTGTGGTCCAAGCACTGGTGATCTCGAGAATAGACTACTGCAACGCTCTCTACATGGGGCTGCCCTTGACTCTTGTTTGGTGACTTCAACGGGTGCAAAATGCGGCAGCCAGACTGGTGACGGGTGTGCGTCGACATGCATTGGTTACCCGTTGCATCCCGAATAAGATTCAAGGTCTTGGTTTTAATTTATAAAACCCTCCATGGCCTGGGACCTGACTACCTGGCAGAGCGAATCTCCCAGCGGCCAACTTCGACCCGACCAACTAGAATGTTGTGGGCGCACTCATTGCGGGTGGCCACGCCCAGGGAGGCTCGGAAAACATCCACCAGGGGCCGAGCCTTCTCTGTGGCTGGCCCTACATTATGGAATCATCTCCCGCCTGAGCTGCGCCTTGCACAGTCCCTGCCAGCCTTCAAAAAAGCTTTAAAGAGCTGGCTTTTTCAGGAGGCGTTTGGTGACTGTTAATTTAATTTAATTAAACCTTTTTTTTCTTTTTCTTTTTTGCCCGCCGCTTGCTTCCACACCATCCCCTTTTAATTATGTCATTATACTGATTTTTTATTACTTCTCTATTACTTGTTGTTTGTTTTGTTGTATTTTGTTTTGTTGGCGGAAGATGGGCGGTATATAAGCCTTAAAATAAATAAATAAATAAATAAATAAATAAATAAATAAATAAATAAATGTGTAAACATAGGTATCATATCCCCTCTCAGCCTTCTTTTTGTAAGGCTAAACATTCCCAGTTTCCTAAGCCGCTCCTCATAAGATATTTCTTCCAGACCTTTAACTATCTTGGTCGCCCTCCTCTGGACCCGCTCAAGGTTGTTCATGCAATTTCATCTACCAAATTGCAGTCCTTACTGTCTAGCTCGCTGTCCAACCTTTTGGCTTCTTTGGGCCAGACTGGAAGTAAGCAAATTGTCTCAGGCAACCTATGAAATCCTCAAACGCTAACAAAAAAGGTCTTTGCATAATCTTCCTGATTCTGCCATCACAAATAAACAAAAGAGTCCTTGGATGATAATCCCATCCAGAGAGTCTTTTAAAATCATCAAGTGGGCTGCACATTTGCAACCACTAAGACAGAAAATGAACACATCTAAGTAATAAAACTTCATTGCTTTTTTGACATTTTTATTAGAAACGAGGGCAACATAAAACTAGTGGGATATTTGAGACTATATTTGAGAAACTAATGTCTGTGAAGATTCTCATTCATCCAGGTGAGTTTATCTGGAAGCTGAGTCATGGCAACTTGACTTCTTTTTCTTGAGAGATTGAAACTAATGCATCCATATCTGGATTGATGGAAGTGGTTCCAATTCTCAGTGACTTCTCAAGGTGCTCATTGTATATATGGGTTCAAATTTTACTTTTACTCTGCTTCATTCTTGAAGCAAATTTTGAAGCTGAGGCTCCAATTACTTTGGCCACCTCATGAGGAGAGAGGACCCCTTGGAAAAGTTTCTGATGTTGGGAAAGATTGAAGGCAAAAGGAAAAGAGGACGGCAGAGAATGAGATGATTGGACGGCGTCATCGATGCAACGAATATGGATTTGACCAAACTCCGGGAGGCAGTGGAAGACAGGAGGGCATGCTCTGGTCCATGGGGTCACGAAGAGTCCGTCACGACTGAACGACTGAACAACAGCAACAATGGAGAAAGGATCTGTCCTCATGGGAAAGAAACAGTTGAGTCTCTGGCACACACCATGCTAGTATGTAGATTATATAGGACTGAACGTACTCTGTATCTCTACCCAATTTTGAGTAAATGTACCAGTACATTCCCCACAGGCACAAAGAGTCAGACATGACTGAATGACCGAACAACAAATTGCTGATAGTGGTCTCCTACAAAAAGTGGAAGAAGAAACTAGAGGACTAGCTATCCTGGCCTTGATCATAACCAGTAGAAACGACTTGATGGAAGGAATGGCCGAAAGGGGAACTCTGGGGGAAAGTTACCATGTTCTTCTAGAGTTCTTGATTTCAAAAGGAGGAAGCGCAAAGTGTAGCTGCATATATATATACAGTACTGCATTTTAGGAATGTTAACTTCCCAAAAACCCAGAACACTGATAAGCAATGCCTCATATCTGGAAATCCTAATAGGAAAAGGAATCCGAGATGGGTGCATGGTTCCTAATAAGGAATCTTATTTGGCAATAGAATATGCTGCCACGAAGGGTGGTGGAGTCTTCTTTGGAGGTTTTTAAGCAGAGGCTGGATGGCCATCTGTCGGGACTAATGTGATAGGGGTTCCTGCATGGCAGGGGGTTGGACTGGATGGTCCTTCAGGTCTCTTCCAACTCTATATGATTCAATGAATCTCTAAAGGCAGAACTACAAACAAAAAAGGTGGAAGACAGCAATGTGTGTTCACAAAAAGCTCAGAGAGGACCTGGATTTTTTTTTTTAAAAAATGGACACATATAGGAAGAAAGCCAGGTCACAAAGGAAGCGTGGAGACAAGTAGCAAAGAATTGCAGGGATAGCATTGACTGGGAATGAACTGATCATAGAATCATAGAATCACAGAATAATGAAGTTGGAAGGGACTTACAAGGCCATTGAGTCGAAACCCCTGCTCAAAGCAAGAGTACAAATCAAAGGAGATCTGCCAGGTAGCTGTCTACATTTATTCATTTTATTTTATTTATTTTGAATACAGTGGTACCTCTACTTACGAATTTAATTTATTTCGAATGCATGCTCTTAAGCTGAACAACTCTTAAGTAGAGGAACCCTATCTAAAAAATAAAAAATGAACAAATTAAAAAAATTGTAAGCAGAGCAGACTGCATCTAAAATTTGTAAGGCAGCAGATAAAATGCCAACTGTTTTCTGCTCTTAAGTCAAATTGCTCTTAATTTGAATTGCTCTTAAGTCGAGCTGCCCTTAAGTAGAGATGTCACTGTATTTTTACCCCACCTTTCTCCTCGGAAAACGACCCACGAACAGGGAATTAGAAAAAGCATCTTACGATCTTAAAAGGCAACATGAAAACTAAAAAGAGTACACAGACAGTTAAAAGGGGGTGGGGTCCCATAATGAAGGACGGAAACTAACATGGAAAACACAGATGTACTTATGAAGTCAGTCCATGCAATCATAGATGGTAATCCATGTAAAAAGTCACATAACGAGTGGTCCATCATTCAAGAAAAGCTTGCCTGAAGAGGAAGGTCTTTGCCTGCTTCCGGAAAGACAGCAGGGTTAGGACGGTCCTGGCCTCCAGTAGGAGGGAGTTCCAAAGTCTGGGAGCAGCAACAGAGAAGGCCCTTTCATGTGTTCTTCTGAGACACACCTGTAAATTTCTCTTGAATGCCTCCCGTGTTGGAGCACTCAATACCTCTCTAGGGCATTGGTTCCATTGTTTCCTGTTATCCGACTGAAATCTGGCTTTCTGTAACTTGAACCCCATTGTTACATGCCCTGCAATCGAGAACAGAGATTGGCCCAAAGCTTTAAACAAACTAGAAGTTTTGACAAAAATCACCAGTTCTTTGGTTCAGAGCAGTTCAGGTTTGTTGTCTGATGATTAATTTGCAAAGCTGTCATTTATTGCTGCCGAAAAGGTAGGCAGTCCTTCCCTGTTCACAGTGACTAGGGTTTTCTGGGAATTACAGTATAAAACAGGTGTTTCCAGAATCTGGGAGGAGGGGGGACAGAGAGAAGTCAAAGTCCTGGGAATCTATCCAGAGTCCTAAGCCAGGGGTGCCCAAACTTTTTGTAAGGAGGGCCAGATTTGGTGGCTGAGAATGTGTCAGGGGCCGGTTGCTCCCTGACCCTGCCACCCCACTGCAAGCCCCACCCACTGACCCCTTCCAACCCCACCCACAGGAAGGAAGGCGGGGACCAAGGGAGGGAGGCAAGGAGAGACCAAGGGAGGGAGGGAGGAAGGAAGGTGGGGACCAAAGGAAGCACAGGGAGCCGTGGCCACAAGTCGCCCCTTGGAAGAGGCGATCTGTGCTACCTTGCACCCCCCAAGCTCCCCAGCGGTGGCAACGGCTTGCCCGCCAGCCCATCCCAAAGCTCCTTGGCAGTGGCAGAGGCCCGCTGGACTGCCCACCCCCACACTTTCCCCTGTGGTGCCGGTGGCGGCAGACCGCCTGTCCACCCAGCCGCCCAAGCTTCCCAGCGGTGTCATTGTGGCAGAAGATTAAAAAAAAAACATGGGGTGAAGGAGGGGGAGGGAGGGGCGGGCCAGCCAGCCGCGGGCCACTCAGAATGGCCTGACGGGCTGGTTTTGGCCCCCGGGCCAGACTTTGGGCAGGCCTGTCCTAAGCAGTGCGTTTGCCCTCATGGGTTTCACGATTAACAGAAAATGCTTGCCACGCAGGACCCAGCTACGGTCTGGCCCTTTCCCGGGATGGCACTGGTAGAAGAATAAATTCAGCAAAACGAGGCATGCGTGCGATGTGAGCCTCCTGTCTGCCAAAATGCTGGTGATGACAGAGGCAAAAGGGCCCCCAGTCTCATAAATACCTGTTTAGTGTCGGTCTACTGGTTCATCCTTAATAATGGGGCCATCTGCTTCATGCCCCACCACACAGTGTCATGTTTTATTTTTTTCCCCAAAGCTACCATATGCCAGCCCATATGAGCAGAGAGAGGGAGAGAAAACAACAACCCTCTTCAGCTCAGCGGAACAGTGCTTGGTAAATATTTAGAGGCTAATTTACAGATCACTGGATGATGTTGTTGACAAGAGAAGCGTGTGGAACGCCTCTCCTCCCACCTGCTGCCCCCTCACCCCCCACCATCCTTGAAGCTAAGGCCCAGAATATGCCAGGGAAAAAAAGCATAAGGCAAGGGAAACCGTTGGCTCTGTAGCCTCTTTGCTCCCTTTCAGTCTGAGGTGAGTTCAGCTGGAGTCATTCGTTCCCGCACCGAAAGAATCACATGCACACAATAATCCATGTCTGCGTCACATAACCTGAAATGGTCTTCATCTCTTTATTTATTTATTTATTTATTTATTTATTTATTTATTTATTTATTTATTTATATACTGTACCGCCTGTCTTCCTCAAGGGCCATCCAGTCCAACCCCCTGCCAAGCAGGAAAACCCATCACAGTATTTCCGACAGGTGGCCATCCAGCCTCTGCTTAAAAACCTCCAAAGAAGGAGACTCCGCCGCCCTCCTTTGTGGCAGCCTATTCCATTGCCGAACAGCTCTAACCTGCATGAAGTTCTTCCTAATGTTTAAATTGAATCTCTTTTCCTGTAGTTTGAAACCATTGCTTCGCGTCCTAGTCTCTGGAGCCATGGAAAACAAACCAGTCCCTTCTTCAATGTGACGTCCTTTCAAATATTTAAACATAGCTATCATAGCCCTTCTCAGTCTTCTTTTTGTAAAGCTAAACATTCCCAGCTCCCTGAGCCGCTCCTCGTAAGACATTTCTTGATCATCCCAGAGGCCTCGGAGCTGCGCGGGCGGGGGGGAGCAATCACATCGCTCCCCCCCCCCCCGCCCCTCTGATCACCCCCCCACCCCCACCCGCCCCGCTTCCGCATATCAGGGATTTTCATGTATCGCAGGTCGGGTGGGTCCCTAACCCCTACGATAGGCGGGGGGTTACTGTATTTAAGATGCTGCCTAGGTTTGCCTCTCTCCTCCCAAGAAGCAGGCATCTTTTCATTTCATTGCTGCAGTCACCATCTGCAGTGATCAAGGAGCCCAAGAAAATAAACTCTGTCATTGCCTCCATTTCTTCCTCTTCTATTTGCCAGATGGTTATGATCTTAGTTTTTTTGATGTTGAGCTTCAGCCCATTTTTTCACTCTCCTCTTTCAGCCTCATTATGGCTGTGGTCACACCTGGGCTTCGATCCTGATCTTCTGAAGGTCCGGCTTTTCCTCTTCGTCCCATCACGTGATTTAAATGTGGGAGAAGAGGTCTCACGTCAAAATCTGTTTTTTCAATTTTAAAGTGCAGTTCAGTCCCCTTGGCCAGCAGGTGGCGCTAGCATTTGAAAAAAACGGAAGATTTTTCTGGGGGGAATTAATGTTTGTTGCACAGATAGAGTTTCCTGTTACTCCGATATGCAGGCATTTTTTTTTAAAATGCCCCGATCGGCCCCAGGAACAGCCGGTGGGTGCTATGTAAAAAGAAAGAAAAAGAAACCCGGATCATCAGCGGGGTCACACAGCGTCTGCCTCCTTAAAAGCTGGATTTTCAAAGCGAGGCAAAAAATGCCCAGCCTGGAAGGTGAGTCACAGAAACCTCGCTTAAGGGAGCATTACCGGGTTTTCTTTTTTCTTTTTTTTCAAAAAGTCCGGAGGCCATGAGGATGGCATTTTTGGGCACGATTTATTTAGTAATTTAAACTGTTTTTAAAGGGACATTAGACCGAGCCCTTAAAGAGGTTATTTAATTCCTCCTCACTTTCTGCTACCAGAGCTGGTGGGGAAACAATTGTAAGCTCCGGAGCTGGCAGCCATTTGCGGCGGAGTTTAGGGGTCATGTACAAGTACCCATTTTCACACCCCTTTCCTCTATGTGGCACGTTGAGGTCAATAACCCCTTGCTGGTGGTGGTGGTGGTAGTGCTTTTGCAAAAGACTCTTTGTTGGAATATTTAGCAAGATTTACATTTCAGCCATTACAGGGTTAATGTGAATGTGGAGTATTATGGGCTGGATTTAATGTGAAGAGCAAAGCCGATTGGGTTGTTGAGATCACACCACTTGGAATGTTCTGGTAGAAGTCTAGTTAGTGTGTGCGCCTTGTATTCTTAAAGAAGAGAAGCATGTTCCTGGCTTAGCTAGATGGCTGTTAGAATAGTTATAGTTAGAAAACCTCCCGTGTCCCCTTCCCTTCTAGTTAAATAAATAGTTCTTTTCATATAGTAACACAAGAGGTGTCTCTCATTAAAGCAACTAAAAAGCATCTGCAACAACCGATCCAACAAAGATCCCTAGCACTCCTGCAATTCATTTGGGGCCTGTAAATTTAGAACAATCCACTAGGTATAGCCAGTTGTTTCAAGTAAGAAGAAAAGAAGTTTCCTAGCGGTTGCAGTCTTGTTGTGCCTACATTGATGTTCGTTGGCCTCCTCCTTGGTATGTTAGAGGGTGGGAAGCGGCTCATTCTTGGTATCTCAGTATTTCCAATTGAAGCAAATTGAAGTTCAGGAGCTGTGTAGCCACCACAAAGATTAAATACATAAATAGACCAGGTGATACCTTTAGGCTACCAGTAAAATAACAAAAAAGTTAATATCTTGCTCCTTTTGAGCTTTGGCTGTACCAAAGCTCAAACATGACAAAAGATGGAGATGTCAAGAGCAAGTTCTTAGATGTAAAGTTCTTGGCAAGATGTAAAAAAAAAAATGCCAGGTAGTTGCTGGTATGGAGCCCAGAGTTGAGATGTAATGAAGCCGCATTTGGACTGGCGGTTCTGAGAGTTCTTCAGCCTGTTCTTTCAGTACTCTTGGATGCAGTCGATCTGGACCTGGAGATTTGTTCAAAGTAACGAGGTCAATTTCAAGCAGTAACTCTATCCTGTCTGGCTGTGTTAAATTGGGCAGTTTGGAGACTTTCTCAGTTGTCATGGCCAGAGAGTCAGTTCTACACAGGATCACTTATGTCAACAATGCCTTCCTTCAAGGGGTCTTGGGAGCTAAGGACCTAAGGGAGAGGTGACTAGGGAACTCACCCGTGCCATAGTGTAACCCTTATGAAATATTGGCCCAGCTAAAGAAGGGGGACCAAGAAAGAACAGTGCAGTGAGTAAAATATCTGAATCAGAGCCTCTGCTAAGGCTGTTATCTGGGTGAATCCTAATAGAGAATTCATTAATTGCATACCATTGAACTGATATTTTCATTTGAGGGTTTTGAAGATTCCACACATGGGGCTGAGTAGTCTTCTTGGCATTAGACACACACCCCGGTTGAGGAAGATATATTGAATTTTTGCCTGAATTTAAATTCAAAGAGAGGCTTGGAACCTTGCAATCCTACAAACAACTTATGTACTGGGGCTGTTACCTAGGATCTGGGGGCTCAAACTGTTGCATTTTGTCTTTATGGTTGCTCTTGTTTTCTGTCATGTAACTGTGAATAAGAAACGACTCAATTTGTGAAGCTGTATTTGCAAGGTACCATTCCATTCTATCCTTGGTTTAATCTTGTCTTTTTATTTTAGAAAACCAGTGGGCATCTCCAGTCAGCCCCTGAAATCTCTGGCTGGCTGGGCCTATTGTTGTACTTGTTCAAATCTTTAATACGCAAACAAGCTCTGTTGATTCAGACATTACATAGGAGCTCCAGCAGGTAAATAACTGAAGGCTAGCTTTGCTGATCAGCTCTCTCAGAAATCAATTGAAGGATGCTAAAAATATACCTTCCTTGTGAGCTAAATGATCTCCTAATACTTATTGTTTGCATTTAAGCTTTGAGCAAACACACAGCAAATTGCTTGTGAAACCATGTTTGCTGAGGGAGTCCATGCCTCAGTCAAAAAGGATGAGGCCTCTCCTGTCTTAATCACTCCTACTCAGAGGAATCAAGCGAACAGAATAGCTGTGGGCATGACTCAAATACTCAGCTTCAAGGTCTGGAAACCACAGAAAATGCCTCCTTGGGTGTGGTGGTTCAGGTCTGCTTATTTTCCTTGAACTCCAGGGGAACCATATATGAAGCGGATTCCAACATTGTAGCATGGGCCCAGAGCTGGAAAAGTTACTTTTCTTGGGCTCTTGGTTTAGTAAGCAACTTTCCCCAAGGCCTGCATGTATGTGTGTGCGTGTACTGTATGCAGTGTATCTCCACCATGCTTCTGAAATGGCCATCAAGTCACAGCCAACATCATTTCCAAATTGTGGGCAAAGAACACGGCAATGACTTGGAGCTCCAGTATGAAGTAAGGACAGTTTGTTGGAAAACAACGTACACACCAGATTTGCTGCGCCTTGTTCAGGTTACCCTTCTTCTGGAAGCAGATTTTTGAAGAATTTCTACTGATCCCATGTAACGTCACTGAAAATGTCTGACATGGGTAACCTGGATGGCAAAACTGAGGGTGCTCTTTTTAGTTGTTTTTCGGGTGATCAGTGGGAAGGTAGCTCTAAGAATGTTAATACAGATGGAATTTTTTGATTTATTGGACTACATATTTCACAATTCCTCATTCTGGGAGTTCCAGGTGCTAGTTGTGGCCGAATCTAGGGGCTGTGCTCATCTCGGTTTCCAAGCCAAGCAGCCAGTGTTGTGCAAGTCTGTGGCCATGTGGCCAGCATGGCTGAAAGCATTTTTGAGCACAGAACACTGTCTACCTTCCTATTTTTAAATGGTGGTACTGTACTTATTTATCTACATGCATTTACATGATTTTGAACTGCTAGGGTGGCAGGAGATGGGGTTAACAGTGTGTCAGGTCCCTGCCAGAGCCAGACTCAAACACTGAGGGTTTAAGGTCAGAGGAACATGCAGTGGTTTCGGCAGATCCTCTAGCACAGTGGTTCTCAACCTGTGGGTCCCCCAGATGTTCCTGGACTGTAACCCCCAGAAACCCCTTCCAACCCAGCGAGTAGTGGAGGCTTCTGGGAGTTGTAGTCCAGGAACGTCTGGGGACCCACAGGTTGAGAACCACTGCTCTAGCAGCTGACTCCGATAGTGATTTATCTGTCTCAGGAGAGTCCTCTCTTCCCCGGACAGTTGTCAGCCGCAGGAAGCAAAGACTCACAGCTAAGCAGAGGAATGTGTGTGTGTGTTGCGTTGTTATAGTCGTGACTGACTCTTTGTGACCACATGTCCATGGAGTTTTCTTGGCAGGAATACTGGAGTGGTTTGCTAGTTCCTACTCCAGGCGCCTACACCACCTGGTGTTCCCTGGTGGTCTCCCATCCAAGTACAAACCAGGGCTGACCCTGCTTAGCTTCCAAAATCAGGCGAGATCGGATATGCTTAAGCCTTAGGGCATCTAGGTAGCAAGCAGAGGAAAGATAAGCTATTGGCATTGACCTTCACATGCTGTGCTTTATCCTGAGTTCTCAGTACTGTAAAAGCTTGGACTTCATTTGTGCGTGCGTGCGTGAGTGTGTGAGGCCTGACAGTTTGCTCCCACCCCACCACTTCTCCTGCAAAATGGAGGGGGCACCCAGTTCTGATGCTGCATTGCTGAGTGTTCTAACCAACCAGGTTCAGCTTTTGACCAATGCTGTCACACAGCTTCATCCTGAGTTCTCAGTAAAAGCTTGGACTTCATGTGTGTGAGTGTGTGTGTGTGAGGCCTGAGACATGGCATCTGGGTTTCGAACCTGGCTTGCCTGGGGGGGGAAAGGCCTAAGCTGGAAGGCTTTGGGGTTGAGCAAGGCCAAGCTCCATTCCTGCTTCCTCTTCCTGCCCCAGTGCTAGCTGGGAGCTTTGTTTCTGACGGGAAGCTTAATAGAGCTAGGCCTGGCTAAACCTCAAAGCTTTCCAGTTTAGCACTCTCCAAATGGGTCATTGTGGGATACGTAGCACAAGACATCTGAAAAAAAAAAGTCACATTCCTATTCTTTAATCCCAACAACCATAAACTCTAGCCAGAATGCCCAAAGGTCGGATATAATGGGAGCCAAGGTACAGACAGTGACTTGAAAATTACAAAGCCAGCTTTAAAAATATGGTTTGGGTAAACTTCCTCAGAATATAAATAACAGCAAACTGTAGTTTTGCTGGGAGCCCTCAAACACGGAACGGCGGAAGCAACAATATTCCATAATATCATCCTAGGGACTTGAGTGGAAAATTAGTCTTCACAATTACTTGGTAATCAGCAGTTATTAACTAGCCCATTAGTAGACAGATGTTATTTACAGACTTAATGAATATTAATTATTGCTTCTGCAGCTGAAATAATTTGCATGTGATTTTGCCCTGCTTTGGGTTGCAATACTGGGAAACCAAAGGTTGCATTTGGCTAAATAAAGCTTGTCCAGTGATATTCGGCTCTGAAAAATAGGCATTGAGAATGGACAGGAGCAGGACCACATGCATCTTGTTATCTTTAGGTTTAGCTCAGAAGGAAAGGATGATGCAGGGTCTCTTCCAAGATGCTAGTATTGTATTGCTGAGCCAACAGCTCTGTGCTATCAATTACACATACTGTACTTAATTCGGTTGGCTAATTAAAGCAATTCTTTGCTTTTTTTGAAAGCAGGGAGCTGTTTGTTTTTGATCGCCCTTAAGAGTTGCTTCCCTCTTGTAGATGTTCCCGCAGAGGATGAGTGTGACTGCTTCTGTTTTAGAATGAGAGGTACCTTGGCAGACTGAACAAAAGCCTTACAGGATCAGACCAGCTTGGGAAAGTTGCTGTTTTTGGACTACAGCTCCCGGCTTTGGATCTAGATACCTGAAGGATCGCCTCCTTCCATATGAACCTACCTGGCAATTAAGATATAGCCATGGAGCCCTCCTGAAAGAGCCATCCCTCAAGGAAGTGAAAGGGGTGGCTTGCAGGTATAGGGCCTTTTCGGCAGCTGCCCCCAGTCTATGGAATGCCCTCCCAAGGGAGATCCACCTGGCGCTGACTTTGATGAAATTTTGGCACAAGAGAAAAACCTTCCTGTTCCCGACGTTTTTAAGTGATATAACATAGATTGTGGGTCCTGATGGCAATTTTTACTGTATTATATTTGCATTTAAATGTTTTATCAATTTAATTATTTATTGGTATTTTAATATTTTAATTGTTTTAATTGTTTCAACTGTGAGCCGCCCAGAGATCTTTGGGAAGTGGATGGCATATAAATTGTACAAATAAATAAATTAAGTGTTCTGCTTATATACCACCCCATACCACTTCAAGTAGTCTCCAGGCGGTTTACAGTTTTAATTACAAGCTGGGTACTCATTTTACCGACCTCGGAAGGATGGAAGGCTGAGTGAACCTTGAGCCTGCTACCTGGGATTGAACCCCGGCCCGTGAGCACAGTTTTACCTGCAGTACAGGCATTTAACCACTGCGCCATGAGGCTCCTCAAAAACAAACAAACAAACAAACAAACAAACAATAATCTCCCAAACCAGCTTGACTCTGGGCCTCACTCTCCAATAACAAATTTCATAGCATTTTTTGGTGGATCTTTTTACACACCTATTAAGGAAGTGGTTGGGTAGTCATCAATGAGCATGCATCCTTTGTTCCCTAGGGTCAATTCCCACTTTGAGGTGTGTGCTTCCAACACGCCCTCAGAGCTGTTTCTGCTGCTCTGAACTTCACTGCATCAAGGATAAAGGCATTTTCCTCTCATCTGTGTGTGTGTGGGGGGGGGAGGGGAAACACCGTTTTCTGTGGAGTTGCCGTTGTTTAACAGAAGCCAGCAACTTTGTAGTTTATGTCCCCCTCAAGGCATCCGCAAAATGGTCTGAAGAAGTAAAATCCCTTTGGTTGCCTCAGGCATCCGGATCAAAGGCACAACGGCTGGTATCAGAAAACATTCATTCATAAAGTTGCCTTTCTGTTGAATCAAATCATGATCCAACTCACTGTTGTCAGTGTTGACGGATGGGAATTTTTCAGAGAGAAGGCTCCTGGTGCTACCAATCATATATCAATTCTATCCCCACCCCCTAACAAATATGTGTCCGTGGAAGGGGAAGTAGAGCTTTGAAAACTCACTTCTTTTTATTCTCGAAGGCTTTCGCGGCTGGGATCTGATAGCTATTGTGGGTTTTACGGGCTGTTTGGCTGTGTTCTGGAAGGTTTTCTTCCTGATGTTTCGCCAGACTCTGTGGCTGGCATCTTCGGAGGGCAAGGAGCTCAGGAAAGATAGGAGTTCTTTCTGTGCTCTGGGGTAGAGATTTTATAGTTGTGGGAAAAGGGGGAACTTGTCCTATTCAGGAGAATAACGTGTTTATCATTGATTGTGATGAGGAGGAATTAAGAATTTAATTGCCTTGTTTTTAATTGTAAACCGCCCAGAGTTCCGTCTGGAAGATGGGCGGTATAAAAATATAATAAATAAATAAATAAACAAATAATTGTAATAAGGGAGGGTTAATCTGTCTCTGTGGTTAACTATTCAATTGCATGAAGTGATCACACAGCTGAACAGCTAACTCTTGATCCCTCCAGGGCACTGTCCTGGTGGCAGAGGAGCAAAAGGAAAAGGCAGTGGCTAATGGGGGCAGCGAGAAGGGGGCGGGCCACCCATTTTGTGGAGGAAAAACAAAGTGCCAGAAGGAACAAAACTGAACCATGCAGTGAATCTCAAACCAGCCAGGTTGTGGGGTTTTTTTCCCCAGTTCATTGTTCTGTTCATGCCCATCTCTAGTTCTCAGTCAGCGCCTTTCTTCTTGGAGAACTTGCAGTCTAACTTGAGGGCTGCCAGGCTCATCACGGGTGGCGCTCACAGCTGCAGGGTCCTTAGCCATAACTCCATTCGCTCCAGGCTGCTAGTGCTCTGCTCCACTAGTGACTTTTCAGGGTTAGGGATAGGGTCCTATGGGTCCTGGCAAACCTGGCCAGGGGCCCCAGTGAAATAGTTGGTGCATGATCCATATGTGAAGTACACAGGGCCGGTGCTAGGTTTTTTTGCGCCCTAGGCAAGGGGCGGGGGGTGGGGCGAGTGGCGGGCGGGCGGGTCAGGGGGTGGCAGCGGGCGGTGGGCGGGCAGGGTAGTGACCGGTGGGTGTCAGGGTGGCGGGGTGGCAGCGGGGGTGGCGGGATGGCGGGGGATGGCGACGGGCACAGGGGGTGGGCAGTGATGGGCGTGGGGGGCGGCGGGCGGACGGCAACGGGCAGCGATGGGCGGGTAGCTGGCGGGCAGTGGGGGGATGGATGGCGGTGGCCAGCGGCGGGGGGAGCAGCAGGCTGGCCAGTGCCCTCTCTCCATTTTGGTGCCCTAGGCAACTGCCTAGTTCTCCTTAATGGAAGCGCCGGCCCTGGCAGTACATGTACACATGCATAGATATGCAGCACACACATTTTCTTTTGCAATGGATAGGATGGGGTTGATATGCAGACCCCTCTCTCTGGCACCCGCCCACACCCGCACCTATTTCGTGTGTTCCCCGTTTGTTAATTTCTTTTGATTAGCTGAATCACCGTTGAGATTTAAGGCAGATGGAGGCTCCTGCCCTCCACCCCTTGCCTTTCCAGCCTGGGAGGTTATGTGCTAAACTTTGCTCTGGGGTTATTATTAATTTTTTTAAATGGGGTGCGGGTGGAAGAAAAGAGACTTTTTAGAATCTTCAAAGAAAGGCTTGATTCACGGATGGGAACAAGGTGCTCTAGTATACAAGAGAAGGCGCTCAGCCTTGAAAAGGCCCTGTTGTAAACAGGAAAGCAAACCAAGGAGATATTATTGCCTCTTGTAGCAGGAAAGAGCAAAGCAAAAACAACAGCCGCGGCCTCCCCTCCTAACTCAAGGGGATTATTTAAAGGGTGCATTTTTGGGTTTCTAGCCGTATTTTGGTACCATTTCGGGAAAAGAGGTAGTTGCAAACGGATGATTAGATTTCTAAGCAGTAACATAAAGGTATGCTGTGCTGTTTGCCTTCAGCCTGTCTGGGGAACAAACGGAAATAACCCAGGCCAGTTATGTTGATGTGGCAGTGGAGGGAACACCTTTCCTAAGCTTCCCCCCCCCCTCCAAGTTCTCTGGAGGGACAGTTAGCTCCCTGGTATTTTTTGGGGGGAGGGGGGCTGAATGCATTGGAAAGAACAACATGTGGAAGAATCAGCTCTTTTATTTATTTTATTTATTTGTTTTTACAACTTATATGCCGCCCACTACCCAAAGGTCTCTGGGCGGCTTACAATCAAAAGGATTAAAACAGTTAAAACTTAGAATATCAATCAATAATTAAAACAATAATAAAAACCTTACATTAAAATCATTACACTAAAATTGCCATCAGAGGACCCACAATCTATATTGTATCAATTAAAACACTTCTGGAACAGGAGTTCCAGTTTCTAGTGGTGGTCTAGCTGGTCTATAGTGGTGGGACCCTCTGGACTGGGTCATTGCTAAGTGGGTCCCTGGTAGAATTGAACAAGCTAGAAATTTATTCCAGAAAAGGAGGAAAGGTTTGACGGACAGAGACTTATCTGTCAGACCTTATGGCCAAACTCTTCAATGTTATGTATTAATATACTTCTCTATGGTATTGAAACTTGGACCCTTACAGACGTATTATGCGGGAGGCCGGAAGCACTTGAGATATGGACGTACAGATGAATTCTGAAGATACTTTTGACAGTGACCAAAATGATTACTGGGCTGGGGGATCTCCCTTATGAGGAAAGGCTAAAACATTTGGGGCTCTTTAGCCTGGAAAAGAGGCACCTGAGGGGGGATATGACTGAGACGTACAAAATAATGCAGGGCATGAGTAATGTGGATAGAGGGATGCTCTTCTCCCTCTCACAAAATACCAGAACTAGGGGACATCCACTCAATTGAGGGTTGGGAGAATGAGAGCAGACAAAAGAATTTTTTTTCCACCCAGCGTGTTGTTAGTCTGTGGAACTCCCTGCCACAGGAGGTGGTGATGGCCTCTGGCCTGGATGCCTTCAAAAGGGGATTGGACAGAGTCCTGGAGGAAAAGTCCATCACAGGTTACAAATCATGATGGAGATGTGTCATCTCCAGGCTTAAAACCAGGGTACTTCAAAGGCCAGATGTAGGGTAGTGGTATTAGGAAACAGATATCTAGTCTCGTGTACTCTCGGACACATTTGGTGGGGCCACTGTGATATACAGGAAGCTGGACTAGATGGGCTTTTGGCCTGATCCAGCATGGCTCTTCTTATGTTTTTTTTTTAATTTTTATTAAGAATTATAAAACTACAATACAAAAAACTTATGTGTTTTTTTAATTTTAGTTTTATAATTCTTAATAAAAATAAAAAAAAAAATAAGAAGAGCCATGCTGAATCAGGCAAAAAGCCCAACTAGTCCAGCTTCCTGTGTATCAGAACAAAATATCATAAAGGAAAGGAAAATATTAATCAAAACACACACCAATATGACAAAAATATAACAAAAATAAACCCTGTGCACCCCCCCCCTCGGGACTTTAACAAAATTCCAACTCTCATGGTATTGACCAGCCCATTTCCCTCCAGAAATACACTGAATCTTCTCCGTGTGTATACCCTTTACCTTTCTGAAATACATATACCAACTGTTTATCCCATATTCTATTAAAGTCATTAAAATTAGGAAAGGAGTAATTCACAAGTCAATTTATCATTAATAGCCAGATTCCATAACTCCTTATACCATTCCTCCAATATTAATTGATTATTAGATTTCTAATACTTGACAAAAAGCGGATGTATCAATTATGGAATACAAAATCCAGTGTAGTTATTTGTCTGCTGTGTGATGATGATGATGATGATGATGATGATAATAATAATAAGATGATGATGATGATGATGATGATGATGATGATGATGATGATGATGATGATGATGATGATGATGATGTAGTTGCTCAAATGCTCCATTGGAATTTGTGTCACAACTATCATCTGCCTGTAGCAAAAAGCTCAATCATTGGAGAAGGCCAACTCCAGCTTAACATCTGGCAGCTGTGTTCAGATGATGAGGATGAGGATGAGGATGAGGATGATCATCATCTCCCCCCCAAGGGTGCCGCCTTGTCATGGCGGGGGGCTTAACTGCTCCAGTAGGTCCAACCATACCAGAGAGGTCCCAACAACCCATGAATCATGGTGAAATATAATCAAAAGAAGCCTATACCAGCTCAGTTGTCGCCCGGGTTAACAAGGATCACGATGGATGTTGACAAACCTGGACATCCGTCAATAAATGGGATACAGGTCACAGTTCCCATTGCTGAGCAACCAGGGCATGGGCTGTAGAATTACTGGAAGTTGAACAATCTAGCATGCAAAATTACTTTGGGACTTTTGAATACAGAGAGACAGCGTTTTGGAGCATAATACCCCAAATATTGTGATTGTGGAGAAGAAAAAAGTGTGGATCATTGACCTGGATCAACATCTGAAAACTCTCGGCATTGACAAGATCAACATTGGTCACCTACAAATGGCGACATTGTTAGGAACAGCATATATTCTATGAAGATTATCTCCAGTCATCCTAGGCTCTTGGAAAGAGCTTGATCATTGGAGAAGGCCAACTCCATCTTAACACCTGGCAGCTGTGTTCAGAAGAAGAAGAAGAAGAAGAAGAAGAAGAAGAACTACTACTACTACTACTACTACTACTACTACTACTACTACTACTACTACTACTACTACTACTACTTTATTTCTATGCTGCCTTTCTCCCCGAAGGGACCCATTACAAAGAAATGTCTGAGTTGAGTCTGAGTTGTATCATGGGTGTGACTAAAATCTGACTTGACAGAATGTCCTGCAACTTAAGTCCGCATCCCTGTAGGTGGGTGCTTAGCTGGCTGACTATAGCCAGACTCTGTCCATGTCATGCGACAGGATGGGTGTCAATGTAGCATGTGAAATTTCCAACTGCATGCTATTT
Source organism: Phrynocephalus versicolor (assembly GCA_023846285.1). Classification (NCBI taxonomy): domain Eukaryota; kingdom Metazoa; phylum Chordata; class Lepidosauria; order Squamata; family Agamidae; genus Phrynocephalus; species Phrynocephalus versicolor. The sequence goes on along the minus strand of JAHTLZ010000268.1, from coordinate 3,801,672 downwards.
GGCCCAAGAAAAAAATCTTCTGACAACACTGACACCGCTGGGAAGCTTTGGCGGCTAGGCGGACGGGCAATCTGCCGCCACTGGCGCTGCAGGGGAATGTGTTGGGGGTGGGCAGGCCAGCGGGCCTCTGCTACCTCCAAGGAGCTTTCGGGTGGGCTGGCGGACAAGCCGTCGCCACCGCTGGGGAGCTTGGGGAGGGGGGTTGCAAGGTTGCAGAGATAACATCTTCCAAGGGGCGACCTGTGGCCACGGTTCCCTGTGCTTCCTTTGGTCCCCACTTTCCTTCCTTCCTCCCTCCCTTCCTTGTTCCCGCCTTCCTTCCTGCGGGGGGGGTTGCAAGGGGTCAGTGGGTGGGGGTTATGGGTCAGTGAGTGGGGCTTGCAGTGGGGTGGCAGGGTTGGGAAGCAACCGGCCCCTGACACATTCTCAGCCACCAAATCTGGCCCTCCTTACAAAAGGTTTGGACACCCCTGCCCTAAACCCATCTGGAGGCTGCCCCTGTTGGTAAAGGCTGTGCTAGGGCCTACAGAGATGGGTAGAGGGAGGACGACAAGTCCCGTCTGCCCTAACCAGCAAACTGGGGCCGTGCAAGGAGCAACATAAGGAAGCCTAAATTTTCCCTACTCTGCCTTAAGCAGGGGAGTATCTGGGGAGGCAGAAGGGTACATCTGTCCTGGGCGCAGCAATCTGGGACTCCTGGTGGGGGAGCAGCAGGAGGGAGCAATGCACCCTCCCATCATCCAGCTGTCCTCCTTTCCCCTAAGGCAGGCATGTCCAAATTTTGCCCCTCCAGATGTTTTGGACCGCAACTCCCACAGTCCTTTGTCATTGGCAATTTAAGCTTAGAATTCTGGGAGTTGTGGTTCAAAACATCAGGAGGCCCGAAGTTTGGACATACCTGCCCTAAGGCTTGGCGACAGAACCCCCTCCACCGCCTCCACCTCTGTGTGCCGGGCAAGTGGCAAAGCAGGCAGGTGGGGGGGCGGTGGCCACGGTGCCCTCCTCCTCCTCTTCCTCACCTTGGTGGTGTGTGTGTAAGGTGTGTGTGTGTATGTGTGTGTGTGTGTGTGTGCTCACGCACGCACACGCACACATATGCACATGCCCATCCGCCCATGCGTGCATGCACCCACCCCACACCCGCAAGGTTGCTGGGTGGGTGTGACTTGGGGGGGGGGCAGCAGGAAGAGCGCAAAAATGAACTTTGTCCTCAGGCGCTCCAGATCCTGGGTACGCCTCTGGCCTTAAGTGAACCTAACCTTGCTTGTGTGTTGGATTATAGCAGATCTTGAAGCGAGGATGTGATAGGCATCAAGGATCCCACATATGGTTGGGTTCCCCCCCCCCCTTCCATTTCCGATCCAGACCCTCCTGCAACGTCACCGTTCCCTTCCATCTGCGTTCTAGAATGGGATGGGGAGTGTGTTGATCTGAATCTTTGGTTCCTGTAATGCCTCTCAAGGCAGCAAAACTGTCAGGAAAAAAAAATAAAAATACCAGCGCACTGCAAACCCCTTTCAAATGCTATTCTTGGGCTGATTTTTTTTTGGGGGGGGGATTTGGGGGTGGGGGGGTAGGAGAGAGGCTGCCATGCATTTGTCTACCCACAATGTACTGGCCCGGTGAGCTTCGTGAGTCATTCCCAACATCTGTAATTAGACGTTAGAGATGCCACTTGAGGTCGTTCCGGAGACTTTGGTGAAGCTTTTGCCCTGTGTCGCTGGCAAGCTGTACTTTAAGCGGAGGACTCTTGCGGTACTCGATCCGCACACAGCTCATGTAAATATGGCCTATTTAAAAGGAAAGATCAACAGAGACACCTCAAATAACCCAGTTATTTACCCATGGCTTAGAGTGTATTTTTAATCACTGTGCTTCAGAGAGAGAGAGAGAGAGAGAGAGAGAGAGAGAGAGAGAAGTTCCATACCGTGATGCCCAGAAAAATAATAATTGGATAGAATGCAATCCAGAATAAAATGGGAGGCAGTTGGAGATCAAAATGTAAGAGCCCATCTGATTTTGTCATGGCCAACCAGATGCCCACTGAGAAGTCCCATGTTATTTAACATCTGTATGAAAGCACTGGGGGGGGGGTTATCAGGAAATTTGGGGTGAAGTGCCACCAGGATGGCAATGACACCCAACTATACTTCTCGTCACTTTTGGATTCTAAGGGAGCTGCTATTTTGACTTTACACACGTGTTTAGCTTCAATAATGAACTGGATGAGGATGAACAATTTGAAATTAAATGCAGACAAGACAGAGGTTTTGCTGGCTGGTTGAAAGGGAGATCAAGGGATAGGGATGTAACCTGTACTGAATGGGATTATTCCCCCCCCCCATTGAAAGAAACGTGCAAACCTTGGGGGTGCTCCTGGACTCATCCTTGAGCCTCGATACCCAGGTAACAGCTGTGGCCAGAAGCACATTTGCACAATTAAAGCTAGTATGCCAGTTACGCCCATTCCTGGAGAAACGTGCTCTGGCTACGGTAACTCGTGCCCTAGTGATGTCCTGACTGGACAACTGTAATGTGCTGTATGTGGGACTTCTGATGAAAAGCCTCAGGAAACTTCAATGGGTCCAAAATGCAACATCCAGATTGCTGACTGGGGTGGGTTACTGAGACCACATTACATCCCTCCTAAAGCAGCTGCACAATTCAAAGTGTTGACCTTAACCTAAAAAGCACTACATGACCTGGGTCCTGGCTACCTCAAATATCAAATCTCACAGTGTGAAATGGCTCAAGTGCTAAGGTCATCAAGAAAGGCATTTCTCTCTTTCTCTTCAGGCAAGCTTTCCCTGAATGATGGATTACCTACTGTGTGTTTATATTAGAGATGGGCACGAAACAATTTTTTTTGTTTTATTGTTCGTTATTCGTTTCGTTATGTAACAAAATGAATAACGACCCTAGGGGCAAATTCAACACAAAACGAAATGAACCGAGAAAAATTGGTTCGGTTCGGTTTGTTTCGTTAATGGGGGGCGGAGATGTCTCCTACCTGGTGCTGGTCTTCCTGGCTTCTGGGACGGCGACTAGGAAAAGACCAGGATCATGGCCAAGGAAAGGAACGGAACAGCTGGGGTAAGTCTCCCCTCGGAGGCCAGCCTGGCCCTGGCCCGGGCGACTAATGCTGCTGCGCATCTGCCGCCAAGATCGGGTGGGTGGGTGGGTGGGTTGGGGACGGACCACCGGCCTCCCCACCCTGACCCCACTGTAGCCCCGCTGGATCCGTCCACCCGCCCATAGCGCCAGCCACTCCCTCGGGGTGATTCCCTCTCCCCGGGTGGGTGGGGGGTTGTTCACATCTTGTTTGGGGAGGCTTTTCGACCCCTCCCTCCAGACCGCTGGCCACCTGCCTTCCTCCCACGGCCCATTATCTACAGGGCCGATCGGGAGGCCAATAAGACTGAGGCCGTGCTTAGGCAGCCAGGCAGTGCGGCTTTGCTGCTGCCTCCCCCTCCCAAGTCCAGTGACTAGGGCAAGCCCTGCTAAAGCTCGCCCTCTCACCTCACCCTTGCTGGTGCTTGATCCCTCGCACTAGCAGGGCTCACCCTAGTCAATGGACTTGGGAGGGGGAGGGGGTGGCGAAGCCGCACTGCACTGGCCACCTAAGTGCGGCCTCCATCTTATCGGCCTCCCGATCGGCCCTGTAGATAACAGGCCGCGGGAGGAAGGCAGGTGGGCAGAGGTCTTGCCGCGCTGTGCTGGCTGCCTAAGCGCAGCCTCGCTCTTATCAGACCTCCCGATTCCCCCACTTCCGGGTTCAGGCCCTGCACTGCAGCTGTAGTGCGGGGCTTCCCCCTTCCCGCCCCCTCAAAAAGCCCCTGCCGCAGGGGCCAGGATTCAGTGCAGCCGCTGCCGCTGCCGCCAGCGGCGGTAAGAATAACTTGAACCTGAACTTGAACTGAACCAAGGGTGGGCCCAAACCAGACAAACCTGAACCATGGGTTTTCTGGTTCATGCCCGTCTCTAGTTTATATGATTCTACCATACATGGGTACACAGACTTTGTGGTGCAGTGCTTAAATGCCTGTCCTGCAGGTAAAACTATGCTCACGACCTGGGGTTCAATCCTAGGGAGCAGGCTCATGTTAACTCAGCCTTCCATCTTTCTGAGGTCAGTAAAATGAGTACCCAGCTTGCTGGGGAAGGGAATGTGTAGTATGCATTACTGTAATCTATACTGTAAACCGCCCAGAGACTACCTGAAGTGGTATGGGACAGTATATAAGCAGAACACTTTGCTTTATAACCACTTATAACTTTGTGTTTATATCTCTCCTTGTGTAATTGCATTGGCACTGTTATTCAATTGTTAGTTTTAATGTTGCCTTCTAAGGCTGTAAGGTACCCCTCAATTCAGAGTTTCTCAACTACTCAGTGTTTATAACTACTTACAGTATAACATTATGTGATTACATTGACACTATATTTTCAATGTTAGTTTCCATCACTCATAGTTTTTCATGGAACTTTAACATGGACATCAACATGTTTACAGGCCTTCTGCTGTTTATTTTTGGGATGTGTAAAGGAAAACCTTAAAACCTTAAATTTGTTTCTAACTATGAAAATGAGAAGAACTTGTCATCAGATACAAGACAGAACAGATTTTAGATTGTTTACTCGCTTAAAAATGTGAACTATATCATTCATCTAGATGCCTTTTGGTGTGGTCTTGAATAGCTGATAAAGTGAAGTGAAGTGTTCATCCAGAGAACATCCTTGGAACCCAAAAGCCAACGAGCCTCCTTCAACAGGTCTTTCTTTGTTGATAAGTTACTTTAACCTTAGAGCTCTGGATATGCCTTGTCCCTTGTGTATTCATTGGGATACAGTGGGGTCCAAGGGGACCCACAATGGTTGTTTTTGTTCCATTCATCAGGGAGTAGAATAGGTTGTGTCTCGGACATGTGTAGCTCTCGTCCATCTCCTGGCAAGTCACATCACGACCGGCTACGGATGTACAAAAAGAGCTTCACGGGCAAGGCCATGGCTGAAGCTCCCTTTGGATGAGAGTAACAAGAAGAAATAGGCAGTGTCGGTAAGGTGATGGGGAACATGTAATGTCGCACACAAGAAATGTAGGAGACAATAAAAGGTTCATTAGAGGCGGGTGTGGAGATGAAGTGATTCAGAGAACCATGAAATCATAGAGCTGGAAGGGGCACAAAAATCATCTGAAGCTTTAAAGTATAAAAATTAGGGATGGGCACGAAACGAAAATATTATGTTTCATTTTGTTTCCTTTCCTCCCCCCCCTTTTTTTCGTTTCATTTCATACGATTTTTTTTTTAATCGTATGAAATGAACCACTAATGAAGTGGTTTGTGTGAGGGGGCCTGGAAAGTGGTGGAGGGACAAAAAGGTTTTTTAAAAGCCCTGGGCTTTTTTTTTTTAATAAAAACCCTTTTCCTCCCCCAAGCCATAGGCTCATGGAGGTCATGGACTCCATGAATTCCAGAGCTGCACCAGAGACTTCACCACCAGCATGCACACTGAAGTCCCCAACAACCAACAGGCGAGGAGACTTCAAAAGTGCTGCCGTGATGAACTCCGGGAGCTCTGGGAGGGATTGTGCTGGGTTGTGGGGAGCGCGGTAACCCAGTACAATGCCAAATCTATCCCGCTGTCCCACCAACAGGTGAAGGCATTCAAGCCCCTGACTAAACAATGTCGAGGCCCTGCTGACATGAAGGGAGTCTCTGTAGATGATGGTGACCCCTCCTCCCTCCTGACCCTCCAACCTGCCTACTCCCTCAACCAGAAACCCAGGAGGGCACAGCTGGGTGAGCGAAGCTCCCCCTCTGCACCCACCCAGGTCTTGGTAATACAGGCCAGGTTGGCCCTCCTGTCAATGATGGAATCATAAATGACGGGGGTCTTATTGTGGAACGACCTGGCATTCATTAGGAGACAGGACAGGTTGGAGGCGCTGGTGGGATGACTCCCGGACACGTGGCAGTGAGCCAAGGGGTCAGAACATGGGACAGGCACAAGATGCCTGACCCTAGTTCTTCTTACTGACTAACCCCTCAGCTCCAAGTGTACCGTCCACGGTCTGACACAGTCGAAATATGAATCCCTGCTAACATGATGAAGGAAAGCAGATAGAGCAGGAGGGGGGGAGGCACTGACGGCCAAGCCGCCGCCCAAACCCCCAGTCCCCCCTGCACATGCCGGCGGCCGGTTTGCCGCCTGAGCTCCGACGTCCACGGCATGGCACGGCCGCATGTAGGGAGGAGGTCGCCGCCAAAGGCAGCAGCCTGATGGAGTCCCCACACCGGTGGCCGGTCTGCCACCCGGAGATCAGGTCCTGCAGGGGGTCACACCAGTGCGCCGATGGAAGGGCAGCCAAGGACTGCAAGCAAATGGTGCGGGGGGGAGGCACTGACGGTCGAACCGCCGGCCATAGGATCCCCACCCCGGTGGCCGATCTGCAGATGGCACGGGAGGGGGGAGGCATCGACGGCCGAACTGTCGCCCGAACCCTCAACCGCCCCTGCACAGGGACCACCCCATCAGGCACAGACCGATGCCGGGCACAGTCGCACAGAGCCCTCATGCTGGAAAAGGCAGCACCAGCGATCATCTGCCTGGTCCCGGCGCCAGCTCGAAAAGGAGATGGAAAATGGCGGCGGCAGCAAAAGATGGCAGTGTCTGCAGTATCCACGGCCTTGAAGTCCAAGCCGCTCACAAAGTACACCACCGGGGTGGGTGCCCACCGGACAGCCAGGTGGACCCTCCACCAGAGGTGAAGGCGAAAAGGAGGGAGGTGGGTGGGAGGAGGGACGCTCAAGTTCCAAGTTTACCATATCCCAGTGTCTGTATGATGTCTCCGTGTTCCGGCATAGAGAATTCGCCCACTGAGACTCGCTCCAGCTCGGTGAGCCCCTTTAATCCTCCTCTGAGACCCCCTACATCCTCCCAGAGAGCCCATGAGAAAATTTAAATAACAACTAAACGGCAAGGCAGCGCTTTGAAAAATAATAAAAAGACGCAAGAGCGCAGTAAAATACGAGAACTGCTGCTGCCCGCCATCTTCCGTCCTTCCATGGCTTCAGAGACTAGGACTTGGGGCAATGGTTTCAAACTACAGGAAAAGAGATTCAATTTAAACATTAGGAAGAACTTATTAAGGATTAGAGCTGTTCAGCAGTGGAATATGCTGCCCCAGAGGGTAGTGGAGTCTCCTTCTTTGGAGGTTTTTAAGCAGAGGCTGGGGGGCCATCTGTCGGGAGTCCTGTGATGGGGGTTCCTGCATGGCAGGGGGTTGGACTCGATTGTCCTTCAGGTCTCTTCCAACTCTATGAGTCTATGGTTCTATGATTCTGTTTTTAATATTTTATTGAATTTTCTAAGCATAAGTTAAAACAAATACATTGCTTCTGGTTTGCCGCATCGAGATGCCTTGATAAGCTGGGGAAGCTTCTGCTTCATGAGAAGGATGTTTGGATAGGTCAAGTCTCGAGAGGATGGGAATCGACAGATATGCACGGTTCATGGGGGCAATGGATCTATCAGGGAAGACCAAAATTTGGTTTAATGAGTCAGTTACTTAGAAGGTCTGTTTTTGTGTTCGGCCAATGATGGTGTGCCTTTGAAGCCCTGGTTATCTGGTCTATTGGAGACACACCACCTATTACCTCCTATTATTGGTTATTAATGGACTATAATGGATTGTAATGGAAACCAGTGAATGGAAATGTGTACTGTAATAGACCAGTTTAACACTACTGCCAAGCTAACATTATGTTTGCCAACCCAGACAGGTCACTCAAATGTAGAAATCTGCTTTTTCTATCTGGACCTAATATTAAACAATATTAAGATGTGAAAATGGAAAAGGGAGTGAGATTACCAGCCTGAAATGTTAATCTGTCTGACTTCCAAGAGGAATATGCTAGCCAAGAATAAAATTTTTTAAATGCATTACAAAACTGAGAGACCAAGATATAACTCTTTTTTTCCAATATAGCCCATTAAGTATTAGTTTCAGCCATACTGATATATTTGAAAGTTGATAGAATTTAGGTGAATAGATATAATATAATGGGTTGATGATGTTTATTATTTACTAAATCTTATAGATTAGATAGGCTATCTTAAGTCAAATTTACTATCTTCACCCTTTGTACTAGATGAAAATAGGTATAAATGTATGCCTATCATATATTGAGCTAGACGAATAGATTTTAAAGTGCTTAGTAAAATGAAGAATTAAGATTAAATAGGCTAGCTTGATCCTGTACTTTATTTTCACTTTTTTTACTAGATGAAGATGGAGATAAGTAACGATTACTACAATGATGGAAAAGAAGCATGTAAATTTGAAATATTCTAAGCACCTGGGTTGAAATATTGGGAAAATATTTATATTTGAACGATGTAACACGATTCTATGATTCTATGATAATCTGAAAGTATCATGTCCATGGTCTGAAAGTATTGTGTCCATGGTCTGAAAGTATATTCATGGAGAATAACTTGTAAGCAAGCACAGTTTGGAAGGGGGCATGTGTAAGGCACATTGTGTCCATGGTCTGAAAGTATATTCATGGAGTCTGGAAGTTGAGTCGAAGCTGTTTGGATGAGCAGCGAAACGTTTCTATCTCTCAAAAAGAAGTCCAGTAGCCACGACTCAACTTCCAGATAAACTCACCTGGATGACTGAGAATCTTCACAGACATATATTCATGGAGAATAACTTGTAAGCAAGCACAGTTTGGAAGGGGGCATATGTAAGGCACTTCAGCTCCCATATCCTAGCTTTATACAGTAAAGTGAGAGCCAACCTCACTGAACTCTTATTTGAGTCTTAAAGAAGTAGGATGTTTTTTTTTAATGACTGAACCATTACTTTAGTTGTCAGTTTTTATTGTTATTGCTTATATAGTGACTTGCCAATGCTATTTTGGAAATATTTAGTGATTTGAACCTAAGACCCTTTTTTTGCCAGAAACATTGTAAGTTACTTTGAGCACCATCTTGCCATAAAGCGAGATACAAATCAATGAATGGAGTCAATGATTCTGGGTGGATGGGGTAAGGGGTAAAGACTAGAGCAGTACAGAATTGGGACCAATGGCCTCAAGGGGTGGTGAGTGAGTCCATGCTGCGGGCATTCAAGAGAAATTTGGACAGCCACCTGGCAGATGTCCTTTGATTTGTATTCCTTCCTAGAACAGGGGGTCAGTCATGATGGCTTAATAGGCCTTTTCCAACTTTTCTGTTTTATGATTGTAAGACTATTGATAAATGTGGTGCAAGGAGTCACAATAGCTCTGAAGAACAGAAGAACATAAGAAGAGCCATGCTGGATCAGGCCAAAGGCCCATCTAGTCCACTTTCCTGTATCTCACAGTGGTCCCACCAAATGCCTGTGGGAGCTCACGAAACTAGATCTCTGTCTCCTAATACCACTCCCCTGCATCTGGTACTTGAAGTACCATGGTTTTAAGCCTGGAGATGACACATCTCCATCATGGTTTGTAACCTGTGATGGCCTTTTCCTCCCGGAAGAAAACTGGTCTTTGGTCATCCACAAAAAGAAGCCCTGTGCCGCTAAACAACTACTGTGTCACAGGTGTCTGACCTCACCAGGAAGTCCATTCGGCTGTTCGCACAGCTCAACTTGTTGTCTCAATAGTCTTGAGGCCCATGCAGAAGAGGAAAAAGCAAATCAGATTCTTGAGATCAACCCTGTTAGAACACAGTTGAGTTCCGATAACACATGACAGAAATGTGCCTCTTGACCAGATGTGGTTGAGAGATGTGTGACGACTCAGCATTAATTCATAGTGATTCTGCACAGATTAAAAACCTATTAACATAAAAATAAATTATAATAGGCAGTGTAATGGGGCTGAATATGTTGCTGGGATTTGCATAAGATGGACTGCTGGTTTTCTGAAGTACGGATCTCTGCTAATTTTCTCTCTTTTTAAAGGTGTTTTCTTTAAAAATATTTTAGTTCTTTTCTTTTCTAAAATATTTCTATTCAAATTTGGTGTGATTATTGAGACGGTGGCTACATTCATGGAGTGTACCTAATCCAGAAAGTACACAGGAACAGAACCTTGGACGTTAATAGTTGCGTGGCAATCTGTCACCAAGACTTGTGTTATTTCCTTTACACAACCATAAATTGGCAATAGGATCATAGCACCAGTTCTGTTCAAACGAGAAAAGAAAACAACAACACACAGTCAATTCATAAAGCAAATAAAATAAGACAATCGTTAGTAGCAACAATCACAAGTGCATGAATGAATCCCAGATATAAAGACATGCAGAACACTTTATGAAATTCCTGACATCAAGACATCTGCACAATCATGCTTTGACTTCCCCACCTCATATCCATCCGTGATGAGCGGGAATTCCACTTTTGATACTCACGGGCTGCCCACTGACCTTGGTATGAAAATGTAACTGATCGGCCAAACCTGCAGGAAATTATCTTCTTTACGTGCCATTTCCTCGTAGAACGTTGGCAATCAGTAGCATAATCTGTTTTTTTTATCCAAAGCCAGAATGCTTTTCTACCCCGCTGCGCTCCATGATAAGGGCTCCATTTTTGTTGATGTTTTTGTTGGCATTTTGTAGAGCTGGCCCAACCATAAGGCAGGGCAAGGAAGCCATCTCAAGTGATAGATTTTAGGCTCTATCAAGAATGATGAAACAGGAGAACTTCAAGACAGAGAGGAAGACAAATGGGGGGCTCAACCCACTAGAGCTGGTTTGTGCAAGGCCCACTGGAATGATTTTGTAGAGTTGTTTGGCCCCTGTTCATCTCAGACTTGTGCAGAAGATTGTTCTTCTGAACATACTGGGATGGATGTTAAAGTAATTGCAAGAGTTACAGGAAGCCGCAAATTGATTACCAGGGTGGTGTATTGGATAGAACAATGGACCAAGGATCTGAAGGATAAGATTTGAATCCTCACTTAGTCATGGAAATTCATCACTCCCTAAATTGCTCACTTACCTTGAAGGTTCTATTAGGGCCTTTATAAGTCAGTTCCAACTTGACTGCATGAAACACACACACAAACAGAGAGAGAGAGAGAGAGAGAGAGAGAACCTATATTTTGAGTGAGGAGATAGTGCTGAACCGAGGCCTTTCCTTACTTTGGAGGAGACTTCTTCCTTTCTTTGTGTCAGAAGTACAGTCGTACCTCTACTTACGAGCGGCTCTACTTACAAGCAATTCAACTTAAGAGCAGAAAACCATTGGCGTTTTAACTGCTGCCTTAGAAATTTTAGATGCAGTCTGCTCTACTTGCAATTTTTTTCTATTTCTGAACAGATTAAATTTGTAAGTAGAGGTACCACTGTACCAACAAATTATACTGACAGATATACTACTAGCAGAATATAAATAAACTATTAAATTATTATGCATAAAAATGAATAAGATTATGAATAGAGATGGGCACGACCAGAAAAAATGATGTTTCGAGTTGTCGTTTGTCGAGACGGGCCCGTTTTGGGTTGTTTCCGTTTGTCGCGGGAATTTCCAAAAATTTGTCGTTTCCGTTTCCGTTTGTTGTTTGGGTTGGGGTTGGGGTAAGTGGGCTCTGGGAGGCACACCTCTGGGTGCCTCTGAGTTGACCCACTAAGAAGGGAAGGGAAGCGTAATGTGTAGCCGCCGCGTATCATACATTACATTATGTTAGGGTTGGGGGGTAAATGGCAGAGGCACCTCTCTGGGTGTGGGTGCCTCTGACTCACTAAGAAGGAAAGCATACTGGCGTACTGGCGTACAGGTTAGGCTTAGGGAGGTATAGTGGGCTCTGGAGTTGGAGGCACCTCTCTGGGTGCCTCTACTCTGACTCACTAAGAAGTGAAGTGTTCTTGCGTACGAATCTGGGTTAGAGTTGGGTTAGGGTTAGGGTTACGGGTTAAGGTTAGGGTGGGTTAGTGGGCTGCACCTCTGGATGCCTCTGACCCACTAAGAAGGACAGTGTACTGGCGTATGGGTTAGGGTTAGGGTTAGGGTTGGTGGGCTTTTTATGCACTCTGGCACATCCAGAAGTCTCAGTCAAAACCTGGCCATGCGATTGGTGGAATGGCTCCAAAAATTTGCATGGTCCCATCCCATGGCCAGCCCATCATTGCGCAGGTGTAAAAAAATAAAAATAAAAATAAAATAAAATAAAATAAAATAAATGGAGACGTTTTATTGCAAGAAAAACCCACTGCTGCTACTATAAAAAATGAGGCATTTAAAATACCTAATTTTCACGTTTCTGTTGTGCTTTGGTGGGTTTTTGGACCACGATTTAAAAATAAATATTGCGTCGCCATTTTGGATCCCAGGAAAGGAGAGGGGGGAAGGCCGGGGACTCCCCCCCCCAGAAACCACCCTCTCTGGTAGGTGCCCTCACTGAGGCAGGCATATTTCCGCCTGCTTTTTTGGCCGGGAATCGGGGTTTTTTTTGTTATTTTTAAAACTTTTTTTCTGTGCTGCTTGGCATCGCGCGATTGCCGCGATGCCATAAACAGCAACGAAAAATCAGACCCAATTTATCTTTATTGGGTCGGGTTCGAGCTGGAGCGGAGTAATTCTCGTTATCGTTACCCGTTATGTAACGGAAACGAGAATTTCGCCGCTCCGTGCCCATGTCTAATTATGAACAACTTTTGACCAATCGGACATTTGACCAATACCAGGCCACATCAACGGGAATCCCAAAAGATCTTTGTGCATGTTGAAGGGCACTGTATGCACTGTAACATTTGTGAGATGGTTTATTCTCCATCACATTCACACAAATTTCTTCTATAGTGAAGCCCATATTCTCAGGTTATCCTTTGATCTTCCAAACTTAGTGTGTGTGTGTGTGTTGTGTCGTTACAGTCATGACCGACTCTTCGTGACTCCATGTCCATGGAGTTTTCTTGGCAGGAATACTGGAGTGGTTTGCCAGTTCCTACTCCAGGCGCCTACATCCAAGTACTAACCCAGGCTGACGCTGGGTCTCCCATCCAAGTACTAACCGAGGCTGACCCTGCTTAGCTTCCAAAATCAGGAGAGATCGGATGTGCTTAGGGCATCTAGGCAGCTGTTCCAAACTTGGAGTGCACTCTGTTTAATGCTTTCGATTCAGGCCAAGGTTGTTCTTGGCTCGGTGGTGGAGAGTCATGTGGTTCTGCACAGTTACCCTGTAGCTCCTTGTAGGGTTCTAGGGTGGTCTGTTGGGGGCTGATTGTTGGGAGGAGCAAAGGTTTTGAGGAAACTATACCTTGATTTCAATCTTAGCTTTGGTGGTTGATAACCAAATAACAAGTGTGTTCTGAGGACGTAGCTTTGACCCTCCCTTTCTGCACAGGACTTTTTCCTGGTGAAACTTGGGCAAAGAAATACTCCTTTTGTATCAGGGTTAGTTTTAAACACCCCATAACCAATCACACTGTTTCATCTAAGGCAGGCATGACCAAACTTCGGCCCTCCTGATGTTTTGGACCACAACTCCCAGAATTCTAAGTTTAGATTGCCAATGGCAAAGGACTGTGGGAGTTGTGGTCCAAAACATCTGGAGGGCCGAAGTTTGGACATGCCTGATTTAAGGCCATGTCCACCTCTTTTTGATTTGCACAAAACAGGGCTAGCCTACTATGTATACAGTGGTACCTTGTACAAAGGAATTAATTTGTTCCAAATGCAATTCTGTTAAGCAAATTTTCCTTTATACAAATTTCCCATAGGAATGCATTGAAAACGGAGTAATCCCTAATAGCGACCATTTTTATGTTCCCCTATCTCTGGAATTTGTTATGTTGTACAGATTTTACACACACACACACACACACACACACACACACACACACAGTATACCCATTTTGAAAATTATAACCCTATGTATGTTTTTAATGGCCATTTTTTTGTACCTGCGTAATCTGTGTGCAAGGAAAGAAAGCGTCAGAATTGAGAAAGTGTAGGAGGCTGTGGCCTATGTCTGTGTGTGCTTGTGTTACTGGCCTGGCCACTCTCCTAGGAAGCACCATGGCTGCCTCCACACATGAATATCAAGTTAGCAGGGCTTTGCCGAACGAGTCTGAACGCATCACGCCAGGGGAGTTTGTTTATGTGGTAGGAGGTATCTCATTAATAGCAACATGACAGGAAGCACACCGCTGGCAGGTGGAAGACAAATGCAAGGGCAATGGTGCAATTTATCAAATCGAGAGAGACCTCTGCTATCCATTTAGAAAAAAAGAGAAAGGGGGAAAAAAGCTTCGAGATGCAAGCTGCACATATAAACACAGTCGGCAGGAGAGCTCAAGAGGGTACTTAGCCCAGGTTAAGCACAGCTTACCTTTTGCAAGGGTATGACCCTGTGCTTGTTATTATTAGGAGTGTGCATGGTTCCCCCAATGGCCTGATTGAGGGTGAGATTAGATGGCAATAAGGGATCACATAGGATCACACTGGAAAGGGTCACTTGGGTGGGTGCAATCTCCATTAAAGCAACCCTTATGCAGAGGAATAATTCCATCGCAGGACCGAAAGATAGCAACCCTGTTGGCAGACCAAAAAGGTCGAGCTTGAGTATTGAAGCTGGGGCTGGCTGGTTTGCGATCTCCGGTCCATCACCTGATCAAGCAAGACTAGTTTTTAGCAGACTCCTCCATAAAGCAGTCCGAGCCATTTCACCATCAGATCACACCCGTAGAGGTCCACTTGGTGCTTTGGGCTGTATCCTGATTCAGGTGGGGCAATTTGTGACCCCTGGGTCAGAATCAGTTTGTAAGCCTTCTATTGACTTTGCAAATTTATTTGTAAATTTATTTCCTCTAAAGGGGAAAAATGGCTCTTCAGCTTCGGTTGGACCTCATCAATTGGAGTTGGACTAGAAGTCCTCCAAGGTCCCTTCTAACACTACAATGATTCTACGATTCATACAAATTGCTCTGAATCAGGCCAGCTTGGTTGGTACTTCTAGATCTCTTGCCATTAGAGATGGGCACGAAACAAACAATTTTTCATTTCCGTTTCCGTTTTTTCGTTTCGTTACGTAACAAAACGACAAACAAATTTTGTCTCTAAAATGAAACAAAACGAACAGAAACTCTGGAACTTTTGTCGTGTGTTTCGTTTCCGTTACTGCAATATGAGTGAATTGCTTAAAATCCTAAAAAAATCACAAAAAAATGAAATTAATGGTAACGAAATGGTAACGAAACGAACAAAAACGAAAATGATTTTTTGCAAAAATTCGCAAAAAACGGAAACGAACCGAAACGGACCCTCCAAACGACAAACGACAAACGAAATGCCATTTTTTTTATTCGTGCCCATCTCTACTCGCCATCTAGACCGCAGTCCTCCCCAATACATAACGAATGTTGGTTAAAAAAAACCCACTGAGAATCCTTACTCTTCATTCTATGATTTTGTGGTTCTATCTTTTCCTATCACTAGATAGGATTACTAATTTAGTTTAATCGAGGTATGTGTCCTCTACATTTGATTTCCTGTTTCTCAGAGACAGCTATCCAAGTGGACTTTGTCCACGAAAGCTGTAAAGGTTCGTTGAAAAGCATTAATGGTTCCGTTGGGAAAACACTTGAGAACTCCGAAGGTTTTTCAAAAACGAATAAACTTTGATTCAAATTATCTTTCAACAATGTTTCTTTGTTCAAAATATCAACTGAAGGTAACAATAAACGATCAGAACTTGTATTCAACAACAGTTCACTTCCAAGCAGTGCATTCCCCAGGAAAGTTTTTTTTACTTCCTATTTCTGGGTTTGGCCTAGCTATGCCACCAGAGGCCCTGCACACGTGGTCCCACAACATGGGTGTCGGAGAACCTCTTGCGGGTTCTCCCAGCCCCAGCCAGGAAACCATCCTCTCTGTGGAGTGTTGATATAAGTAACAGTGGGTGTGTTTCTATATTTTCCTGCATGTACCATCAGAACTCTTATAGGAGGGTCTAGAAGAGGTAACCCTGTGTCTACTTTCATGGGAAATTTCTCTTCCTCTGTTTGTACCTCCTGCTCTGTTACTTATTACTTTCCTTGGGTTGTGGTCTGGGGTTTCAACTAGAGATGGGCACGAAACAAACAATTTTTTGTTTTCATTTTTGTTTTTTTGTTTTGTTACGTAACAAAATGACAAACAAATTTTGTCTCTACAATGAAACGAAACGAACAGAAACACCGGAAATTTTGTCGTGCATTTCGTTTCCGTTACTGCAATATGAGTGAATTGCTTAAAATCCTTTAAAAATCACCAAAAAATGAAATAAATGGTAATGAAACAGTAACGAAACAAAACGAAAACGAAAATGAATTTTTTGCAAAAATTCGCAAAAAAGGAAACAAACCGAAACGGGGCCCCTAAACGACAAACGACAAACGAAACACCATTTTTTTGATTTGTGCCCATCTCTAGTTTCAACCTCTTCATCCCTTATCTCTGACTTGATCTGATACCCTATCTCTCTGAACCCCCTTTTATATCCCACATTCTCCATTCGCTCTCTTTCTTGTCAATCACAAAACTCCCTACTAGCCTCCCACTCATTTGTTCTGGCTTTCCCATCTGCTTTGGTACTTCTTCCTTCCTCATTTCTGTTTCCTTTATATCCAAGATCTTCATTTCAGGTTCTAGTTCCTTCGGCATTCCTTCTTTCTGACTGCTTCTGGCTCCAGCAGATGGTTCACCTCTAGTTCCTTCACAAAAAAGCTCACATTAAAATTAGTCTTTTATGGAGCCTCCCTGTTTTTGTTTTGTAATCCTGAGTGATATCTCATTCTGGTCTAAGCCAGACTGAAAGGGAGGGTGCTGAGTGCCTAGCCAAAGCAATCTGCAGCTCTGCAGGGATCCCCGCCAGCCGGTTTGCCTGCAAGGAGGGGAGGGGTTGCCAAAGGACACCCTGACTCCTCTTTGTCAAGCTCAATGTGTAAAACACACACACACCCCAGCCTGGTCAGCTGCCCCCATTCAACAACATAAGCCAGATCACTGCATGCAAATGTATCATATACAGCCAAGAGCCAATGAATGTTTGGTATGAAACTGAGATTGCATTCAACATTACCTTCTGTTGCCATGTGTCTGAAGAGGCGGACTTTATCCATGAACACTTTTGTATTTTTCGTTTTGTTTAGATTCTTTGGATTCTAGCACAGACTAACATAGCTACCACTTCTAAAATGTTGAAGAATAGGCATCATGTTTGGCTCAGTATTTTGGATGTTCTTTGATATCACCTCAAATTTTATGCCATCTGTACCTCTTAAAAGAGTACCTCTTTCCCAAGAGAACTGCTGGATAGCTGAAGAGCTGAGGTCTCCAGCTGCAGAGGTCTCCAGCCGTAGGTTGGGAGTTTGATTCCCCACTAGGTCTACTTCAGTGGAGCTGGACTTGATGATCTATTGGATCCCTTCCAGCTTTGTAGTACTAAGATGATGGTGACAATTATGACCAACCGCCCAAACCGCTGATGTCTGCTTTGATGCAACAGTGGTTTGGATTTAAATTAGATTGAGTTAAACCATGATTTAAATTTTAAAAAATCAGGGGGTTTTGGATTATAAAAAATTTCTTTAAAAATCAATGTTATGGTGATTTAAATTTTAAAAAAATTACAAATTTAAATTGTTCCTTAAAACATTGATATTTTTTAACGTACCCAGGATTCAAATAAGCAGAATGGAAAGAAATCCACGCAAACTTATCACAGCATCTCTAAAGAAATGACCTCATTATGGCTGTGGTCACACCTGGGTTTTGATCCTGATCTTCTGAAGGTCCAACTTTTCCTCTTCATTCCATCACGTGATTTAAATGTGGGACAAGAGTACTCACGTAAAAAGCTGTGTTTTTTTTATTTTAAAGTGCGGTTCAGCCTCCTTGGCCAGCAGGTGGTGCTAGTATTTGAAAAAAACCAGACCACTTTGCTGGGGGAAATTAATGCTTGTAGGACCCGAAAGAGCTTCCTGTTTCTCCGAAGGTGAAAATAAATTAAAAAAAAACACAGCCCATCGGCCCCAGGAATAGCCAAAAAAAGAAAGAAAAAGAAACATGGATCATCAGCATGGTCTCACGGCGTATGCCTCCTTAAAAGCTGGATTTTCAAAGCGAGGCAAAACATTCTCTACCTTGTAGGTGAGTCACAGAAACCTTGCTTAAGGGATCATTATCGGGTTGTCTTTTTTCTTTTTTCCCCAGAAAGCCCGGTGGCCGTGGGGACTGCATTTTTGGACTCGGTTTATTTAGTAATTTAAGCTGCTTTTAAAGGGATGTGGGACTGAGCCCAAAGTTAATCCACTTGTCAAATGCCTCTCTCCGAAACTCTCCTTTTATGTATTTATGTGATAGGTTACCTGCAGGGCCTGTATCTATTTTCCACTGAAGGCGCAACAGGCGGATGGTCTGAAAAGTGGTTCTGCGGCCACCTTTGCTTGAACCTGGCTTTACAGTCCATTGTATTACAAATGTGTGTTCTGGTTGTTAAAACACTGGATTTGTCGTCAGCTGCATTTTCCTTATGCCTTTCTTTTAATTTATATGCTTCTTTTCTCCCCAAAGTAGAACTCAAGGTGGCTCAGGAGATGACAAACAACTGCATCACTCAATGAATTATAAGCCAAAACTATCTCGTGCTGCTGTGCAAACAGAATAATCTTTGAAGGCAAACACAACTCGGTATGCTTCATTGTATGGCAGGGCTGTCCAACTTTGAACAGGCCGAGGTCTGCTTTTTCCGACCCAAAGTGCCTCACGGCTACTACATGAAGGAGCCACGAGGGGGGAGGGAAGCAAAGAATCAGGAGCCGGCCCAACCAAGCAGCTCCACCACCACACGTATGCCACAACGTAGGAGGAAAAAAAGGGAGCTGGACCAGCTAAGCAGCACTTCCCCCTCCCCCCCACACACATTCCACAAGGGAGGGGTGAAATAAATCTGGAGCTGGCTCAATTAGGCCTCACCCTGCCCCCAATCAAAAACACACATGCCTTGCAACCCTCCAGGCTGAAAATTAGTTAATTTTTTAAAACAGCCACCAATGGGAGCCATTGGGCACTCGGCTACCCGCATGGCACACACAACACCCCAAGGGCCATCCAGGCTGAGAATTATTTTTTTAAAAGCAGCCACCTACAGGAGTGGGCCAATCATGAAGTTCCACGGGCTATTATAGAAATCCCCTGACGGGCTACTTTTTAGCCCTATGCGGGCTACCAGTAGCCTGTGGTCTAACTGTTGTGCAGGCCTGTTGTATGGTGATTTCTTAGCTTGTAGCAGTTTGGCACCAAAGTTGCACCACCTGTGCAATGCCAGGGTAAAGAGGTATCAGGTTTTGGGCCATAATACTGAACACAAAAAAAGCAAGTTAAAACCACATTAATGAAAACGCAGCTCGAGTGGATTTTATACTATACAGTGGACGCTTGTATAACAAACGGTTTGTATAACATAAACTCTGTACAACATAAAAAATTCCGGAGATAGGGAAAATTTAAATGGGATTACTCCATTTTCAATGCATTCCTATGGGAAATTTGTATAAAGGAAAATTTGCTTAACATAATTTATTTTGGAACGAATTAACTTCTTTATACAAGGTACCACTTTACTTCTTTTGGTTGTACTTGTAGAAAAGGGTTTGAAATTCCCTAATTTTGTGTGGTTTTAACATGGTAGCTTATTCTACTGTTGCTGGTTGCGTTCTTAGATCCGTGTCATCTGTGCAGCCCATTCTAGTTCCTACAAGAAAGAAAGCTGTTTAGGTGGGTGTGTGACATCCTCAGTGCTAGCCAATAGCCACCTCTGTCGGCATTTTTCCAGTTCACATGTATCATGATGATTATTTTGCTGAACCAGTTTTCCCAACTCGTGGTGGAACATAATATTTGCATTACATGTAACGAGGTCAAGATGCAGGAGAAACAAGTGAGACGAAATCTTGTTGCCCTTTAGCCCTTTAGAGTCAGCCCATTGAATTCATTGGAGATTTGGTGAGATGGGTTCCACCTGTTCATGGCAGTGCCAGGGGCAGAACAGCCTATCCAGAGATATGACAAGGCAGATTGAATGGTACACAGTAAGACCACTGTATTCTGGCAACGGATCCTCCATTAATGGAGCCTCCATTGGCAAAGGCAGTATACCACCAAATGCAGATTATTACTGTCTTCTTCATGCCTTGCTGGCATACTTTTCACAGGTGCCTGGGTGGCCACTGTCATGCACAGGGAGGCTGGCCATGGTGGATTTTGGTTTGATTCGCCTTTATAGATGTATCGGCTGTACAGTATTTATAGCTCAGTTTTTGAGCTATAAAGTTATCATTTTTTGAGAAATGAAGCAGACATATGTGGTTCTGCTGCCCTTTTATACCAGGCCTGCACAATACGTAGACCATGGGCTACCAGTAGCCCGCGAAGGGTTCAAAAGTAGCCCACCGGCCATCAATTAAAAAAGTGAGGGGATAAGTTCTCCACACTTCCCTCCCCCATCCCAAGGACCATCACTGCCCCAGCAAAGTTCTGGGTCTGCCAGTCCATGGTCTCAGCTGACCGGGCCGTTCAAAGGCCATGGCGCATTGAAATCTGTTCCCTCCAGAACAGATTAATTGGTTTTCAATGCATCCCTGTGGGAAACTGCTGCTCTGCTTACAATTTTTTTTACTTATGAGCATATGCTCAGAACGGATAAAATTTGTAAGTAGAGGTTTTAGTGTAGTAGCCCTCAGGCACTTTGGGCTGGAAAAAGTAGATCTCGGCCTGTTCAAAGTTGAACAGGGCTGTTCAACTTTATACTTTTATACTTTTATACTCTGTGAGGTTGGCCTGACGGGGGGACTCTGATTGAGCCAAGGTCACCCACTGAAGTTCAGGGCTGGGTAGGAATTTGAACCCAGAACTCCTTAATGGTCGCCCAGTGTTCTAACCACTGTACCATGCACCCCCCAACTCCGAGTGAGGACCCTTCTTAATTCTATCCTGTAAACCGCCTAGAGTTCCTATAGGAAGATGGCACAGTATAAAAATGAAACAAACAAACAAACACTTAAATCTCAAAGCGAGATGCATCCACCCTCTCGCATGGATTTGTTTTCAGTGATTGGGAGGAAGATGAACTGATGTAGTGGAACCACAGCTTGTAAGACAAAAGCCCCTGGACATTTTGATCAACATGTTCCCTCTGGATTCAACTATAATCCTCAGCTGTTGGGAGAAGAAGATGAACTAGTTTTCTCTAGGATACTACTTTTTTATTTATGCAACAGACAACGATTGAGGTGGGCCTGGACTTGAATGGGCAATTAAGAGCCATCAGCTGTACAAAAGCCCAGCTCTTTGTTTCTTGATAGGAACCAATCCAAGGCTCTACTCTTTGGGGACTTATTGGGAAGGGAGGGGAGGCTATCACAAATGAGTGCCACCCCTGGCAAGTTTGCTGCTACACTTTGGGAAGAGGCAGGATTTCTACACCGCCTATGAACACCTGCAGAATCTCCCCCATGATTTTAAAAAAAAAGTGGCTTAGGGATTTGCCAAGAGAAGGTGGTCCCATGAAACCAGACCCACCATGAGATAATGGCGGCACATGGAGGTAGTGGAAAAATACACACTGGATGAAAAGGTGAGAAAGATCGTGGTTTGCAAAAGTTGTAACACGTTCCTCGGGTTGAAAAGTTCTGATTCAGCAGGAAAGGCTAAGTGGATAGAGGGACGCTCTTCTCCCTCTCACAAAATACCAGAACTAGGGGACATATACTCAAATTGAGGGCTGGGAGAGCAAGGAGAGACAAAAGAAAATATTTTTTCACCCAGTGCATTGTTGGTCTGTGGAACTCCCTGCCACAGAATGTGGTGATGGCATCTGGCCTGGATGCCTTCAAGAGGGGATTGCACAGATTCCTGGAGGAAAAGTCCATCACAGGTTACAAACCATGAGGGAGATGTATCATCTCCAGGCTTAAAACCAGGGTCCTTCAAGGGCCAGAGGCAGGGGAGTGGGATCAGGAGACAGAGATCTAGTCTTGTGCACTCCCAGACGCATCTGGTGGGGCCACTGTGAGATACAGGAAGTTGGACTAGGTGGGCTGTTGGCCTGATCCAGCATGGCTCTTCTTATGTTTTTATGTTCTTAGGAGTGTTCGCACCTCTCTGAGCCCCTGCTGGCTTTGGCGGCCGTCTCTCTCAACGCCTCAGCAAGGCTTAGTGACCTCTGTGGCAGAAAACTTGACACATCCTCATGGAGCAGTGGCTGGTTTCCTAGGCCATGGTGCGGAAATCTTGCCTCAATAGAACACAGCGAAACCTCCTTCTTCCCTCTGTTAGCAAATTAAACCCCACTTTTGTGGCTTTGGCGGTCTGCCGGGCCCGTGTCAGCAGACCTCTCTAGTTCATGACAGGATTCCTTCAGGGTTTCCTTGGCAACCCTTTGACCTTAATTCCACTTGTCGCAAAGCCAAAACTCAAAACAAAATGCCCCAAATACACTGTGCAGGGCTAGCCCTAAAACTGATATGGCATCACCGAAATGTTTCTCTTAATACCTCCCTGCTCAGGAGGGCAAGAGGCAGCCTCAGAGCAAATGTGATTTTAAGCGCACCTTTTTATGGTAAACAAAAGGTACCCAGGGTGGTATAGTGGTTTGAGCAATGGACTACAACTCGGGGATGGTAGTGTTCAAATACCTAGCAAGGAGAACTGCCTGGTGAAGTGGAATGGATAAAACCACTTCTTAGACATCCCATGTACCAGCAGCCTGGAGGCCTCAATTAAGGGTACCTAGAGAGTATTTATTATTTATTTATTTGTTTGTTTCATTTGTATACCGCCCATCTTCCAAACGGAACTCTGGGCGGTTCACAGCAAGTACAGATGGGCTTTTCCAATTGATAGAAATTGGGTGGGGTTGTGAGAGTTGATGTGGCCTTACATGGTTCTGGGATGTCTGGGAAGATTCTCAGTCATCCAGGTGAGTTTATCTGGAAGTTGAGTCATGGCTACTGGACTTCTTTTTTGAGAGATAGAAACGTTTCGCTGTTCATCCAAACAGCTTCATCGATGAAGTCCAGTAGCCATGACTCAACTTCCAGATGGTTCTGGGATGTTTCCCTGAATCTCTGAGGGCCATTCCCCATCTGGGCTTGGTCTAGAACTGATGGCTTGAACGTACCAGTAAACCAGTATTTGGTGAATGATTAGGAGAACTGTCATAATGTCCGGAGCTGTTCAGCAGTGGAAAAGATTGACAGAAGGGGGTGGGTACTCTTTCATCGAAGGTCTGAAAGCAGATGACAGACAGCGATCTGTTGAGGGCTCCATCTTCAGCAACTGGTTGGACAAGATGGCCCTAAGAATGTACTCAATCATAGCAGTCTGAGCCACCTCAGTTTTCATGGTTCCAAAGAATCTTGGGATTTGTAGTTTGGTGAGGTATCTAGAATTCCCTGCAGGAGTTCTAGTGATTCTTGGCCTTTGGTTTTTTTTTAGATCCCTAGGCCTTCTGACGCCAGAATTCCTAAACTGTGGACATGCTGGGCAGGCATGTCGAAACTTCAGCCCTCCAGATGTTTTGGACCACAATTCCCACAGTCCTTTGTAATTGGCAATCTAAGCTTAGAATTCTGGGAGTTGTGGTCCAAAACATCAGGAGGGCCGAAGTTTGGACATGCCTGGTCTAAGGCTTCTCAGAAGTGATGTCCTAAACATCTGGAAGGCTGAAAGGCCAGAAGCCACTGCTTAAAAGACCCTCCTGAACTCTAACAAAGAATTCCAAATATTTTGAGGAGCTACAAATTTTAGGAGTCAGAGGATAGCTCAGTGGTTTAGATATTGGGAGTTCAATTCCCTACTATGGTATGTCTCCTAGGAAAAGAGCCAGCCTGTGTGGCCTTGGGCATGCTGGACAGTCCCAGGGCACCCTCAGAAGAAAAGAATTGCAAACCACATCTGGGTACAGTACTCTCTACCTGGAAATCCCTGAAAAGGGTTGCCACTCATCATAAGTCAGAAAAGACTTGACAAGACATGGTGATGATTATTATAAGAACAGCAGTGTCAAATGGATACAGCGATGTGGTCTAGGCACACACCAATATATCTAGGTAGCATCTTAAAGAGCAGAGACATCAGTTTGCCAACTAAGGTCCCAATAGTCAAAGCTATGTTTTTCCCAGTAGTGATATATGGAAGTGAGAGCTGGACTATAAAGAAGGCTGATTGCTGCAGAATCAATGCTTTTGAGCTGTGGTGCTGGAGGAGAGCCTTGAGAGTCCCTTGGACTGTAAGGAGATCAAACCTATCCATCCTGAAAGAATTCAACCCCGAATGTTCACTGGAAGGACAGATTTTGAAGCTGAGGCTCCAGTACTTTGGCCACCTCTTGAGGAGACAGGAGTCCTTGGAAAAGTCCCTGATGTTGGGAAAGATGGAAGGCAAAAGGAAAAGAGGACAGCAGAGAATGATATGGTTGGACAGTGTCATTGATGCAGCCCATATGGATTTGAGGCAGTGGAAGACAGGAAGTCCTGGGGTGCTCTGGTCCATGGGGTCATGAAGAGTTGGATTCAACTGAAGGACTGAACAACAACAAATCTCTATGAGTCTGTGCTTCATATCTGTAGCCTCTGTGCGGAGAATTCAGTGTTGTGTACCTGTAAGTGCTGTGGGCTATTTGTTTCAGCCCAGTGGGTGAGGAAATCCTTAGGTAAAGGGTGTGGCCGCTTTTGTAGTCATGGTTCCTAGAGATTCCAGTTTAGGAAGAAAGAGAGGCGAAAGAAACATGCTTCTCTTCCCTTGGATCAGGGCCAAGACCTTTATGGTTGCCTTGGATCAGGTGATCCCTTAGATAAAGTTATGATCCCATGGATATGTGCATCCCACTGTATCTGTCTTGGAGACTCCAGCTGCAGGAGTTCACTTCATGGAGCGAGCCATAGTACTAAACTCCACCCATCGGAACAAACCAAAGCTAAAAGTAAACCATGCTGTTAGTTGGGGCAGAAAAGCATGGTTTGTGCAGAAGCCTCTCTGTGCTAACTAAACCAAGGGGAATATTTGTGGGGATAATGCCAATAGCTTTTTTAAAAAAATTAAATTTTTATTATTTTTTATTATTTTTATTTATTTATTTTTAAGGCACAATTTATTGATTGATTTATTTTAATACTGGTTAAAATCACTTTACTAGAAAACACCATTATTTAGTCGGCTGGCCTAGAGTGCCAAGCACACAGCAGGCATTCCCTCTTTGGACAGCGATTGAGAGCTGTCCAACCGCTGTCCAAAAAAAAAAAGAAAAGAAAAGAAAAGAAAAGAAAAGAAAGAAAGAAAGAAAGAAAGAAAAGAAAAGAAAAGAAAAGAAAAGAAAAGAAAAGAAAAGAAAAGAAAAGAAAAGAAAATAACATAGGTGCTCGGTCGTCTTGAGAAATAATGGCTATCCTGCGACCTATTTCCTAGACTAGGCTCAAGGCTGATTCTTCCCAGACTCCAGATGTTTCGATGGCTACAGGGACAAAGTCAATTCCTGTTGCAATATCTTCGTATTTTTGTCTTTTTAATTGTTCGGCCATTGCTGCTGCGGATCCGGCTTCGATGCTGGTGTTTTGTACGTGGGATGTGGCAAATGTGTTTGGACGTGTGGCGTTCCACGTTACACATCGGCCTTTGGTCCAGGGGATTTTTTATTTTATTTTTTAATTTTATTTCCCCCCCCACCCCCGGCCATCTTGCCAGATATTTCCTCTATTTTGCTTTGCCTTCATATTAGTATAGCCATTTTATTTCATATATTTTACCTTTTGTTTTCATATTATCATTATTTTTGTTGTTGCATTGTTGTCATCTGTTGCTTGCTTCTTAATGTTGTAAACCACCCCGAGTTCCTCTGGAAGACAGGTGATATATAAATTCATAGATAAATACCTTCTTTGCCTCCGTTTTCTCCAAAAAGGAAGAAAGAGATCCGCTGGGACAAAGAGTAGATGAGGTAGGATGGGAATTGCAACATAGAATAGGTAGAGGGCTAGTACAGGAACACCTGGAAACATTAAATGAATTTAAGCCTCCTGGGCCAGATGAATTACACCCAAGGATAGTAAAAGAACTGGCAGAGGTAATTTCAGAACCATTGGCAATAATATTTGAGAAGTCCTGGAGAACAGGTGAAGTTCCCATCGACTGGAGGAGGGCTAATGTTGTCCCCATCTTCAAAAAGGGTGGAAAAGAGGACCCAAATAATTACCACCCAGTCAGCTTGACTTCAATTCCTGGAAAGATCCTAGAGCAGATTATTAAACAGTCAGTATGCAATTATTTAACAAACAATGCTGTCATTACAAGAAGTCACCATGGGTTTCTTAAAAACAAGTCATGTCAGACTAATTTGATCTCTTTCTTTGATAGAATTACAAGCCTGGTGGATGAGGGGAATGCTGTGGATATTGCTTATATGGACTTTAGTAAGGCCTTCGATAAGGTTCCCCATGATATTCTTGCTATGAAGTTAGTAGAAAGTGGGATAGATAGTGCTACAGTGAGGTGGATTTGTAATTGGTTGACTGATCGCACGCAAAGGGTGATCATAAATGGTCTCTCATCATCTTGGAGAGACGTGACCAGTGGGGTGCCCCAAGGTTCTGTTCTTGGTCCAGTGCTCTTCAATATCTTTATTAACGACTTGGAGGAAGGAATAGAGAGTATGCTAATTAAATTTGCAGATGATACCAAATTGGGAGGGGTTGCTAATTTCCTAGAGGATCGGATGAAAATCCAAAAGGACCTTGACAGATTAGAAGACTGGGCCAAAGCTAATGGAATGGATTTCAACAGAGGGAAATGTAGGGTGCTACATCTAGGTAGAAAGAATGAATTGCACAGATATAAGATGGGGGACACTTGGCTAGAGAATAGTACCTGTGAAAGGGATTTGGGGGTCTTGGTGGACCACAAATTGAACATGAGCCAGCAGTGTGATGCGGCGGCCAAGAAAGCCAATGCGATTCTTGGTTGCATCAACAGAACCATAGTGTCTAGATCAAGGGAGGTGATAGTGCCACTCTATTCTGTTCTGGTCAGACCCCACCTGGAGTACTGTGTCCAGTTCTGTGCGCCTCAGTTTAAAAAGTATGTTGACAACCTCGAGTGGGTGCAGAGGAGGGCGACCAGGATGGTTGAGGGTCTGGAGGAAATGTCTTATGAGGAATGGCGTAGGAACTGGGAATGTTTAGCCTCTCTAAAAGAAGGCTGAGGGGGGATATGATAGCTATGTTTAAATATTTGAAAGGATGTCATATTGAAAAGGGAACAGGTTTGTTTTCCATGGCTTCAGAGACTAGGACTCGGGGCAATGGTTTCAAACTACAGGAAAAGAGATTCCATTTGAACATCAGGAAGAACTTCATGACAGTTAGAGCTGTTCAGCAGTGGAATAATATGCTGCCACAAAGGAGGGTGGTGGAGTCTCCTTCTTTGGAGGTTTTTAAGCAGAGGCTGGATGGCCATCTGTCGGAAATATTGTGATGGGGTTCCTGCATGCAGGGGATTGGACTAGATGGCCCTTGAGGTCCCTTCCAACTCTATGATTCTATGATTCTATTAAATAAATAAATAAATAAATAAATAAATAAATAAATAAATAAATAAATATCATCGTTACAGACTCCGATACATAAAAGAAAACAAAATACTCCATTTAGAAAAAATTAGCATTGCTTGCCTTCATCTCTATAGTCAAAAGGCTTATGGGCACTCAGTGACCTGTTCATTCATTGCTTTTTATCTGCAGCACATGGTTCACCTATGGCATAGGCCAAAACCACAAAGTACGCAGAGACTTTCTGAATAGACGGCCATTGATTAGCAGGCTGCTCATTATGGCCACCCATGTATTTATATGTTTGTACAAGTGTGAACATCATCACTCTTCTAAATTTGTGGGCATGACCACGCAAAACGCTGTCCTGAATTGACATGAATTTCTCTGTACCGTGCCCTGGTTCTTAAATCACTGTGGTTGTTCGCGCATAAGTATTTAATTATCCTGGGAAGGTGTGTGTCAAGTATCCAAACATCAGACAGACCCAGCTTCACTGCTCTGTTTCTTCACCCTTCTAACCACCCTTGTACTGGCCTGTTCCACGAGCATTCATACTCCGTCTTTAAAAAGAAAATGTTTCACAAGTGAAATAATGCTGAATTCACAAGACGTGATAAGCCTGTGTCAGTGGTGTATCACCTGAGTGCTGTAGCACTAATCTAATGTGTGTGTGTGTGTGTGTGTGCGTGCGCGCGCGCGCATGTGTGCATTTAAAATTACAACATACAAATTGCCTTGCAGCTGTTGTTCTTGACCGCGTGAGCAGACAGCATGCAAAAAACAAACAAACAAACAAAAAACCCTAGGATTTTTCACCACACCATGTCTCACTCTGTGCATCTTCAGTTATATTTTCTGGAAAAGGCCAGCAATAGTTCTAAAGAAATGCTATAGGTCAGTGATGGTGAACCTTTGAGAGACCGAGTGCCCAAACTGTGATTCAAAACCCACTCATTTTTCGCAAAGTGCCGATGCAGCAATTTAACTTGAGTACAGCTGGCTGTGGAGGGGCGATGTCGGGTGCCCACAGAAAGGGCTCCAAGTGCCACCTTTGGCACCTGTGCCATAGGTTTGCCAACACTGATATAGGTGATCACAGAAAGCTAAACAAGAGAGACAGAATAAAGTAAATGGAAATGCACAAAAAAACCCTCAACAACACATAGGTTGTGCTGGCTGAACAAAATATATTGCATACTGGTGCTTTTTAAGAGAGGGGGGACTCAAATTAAGGAGCTCACTGTCAAGTTAGAGTTACCATATTTTTCTGTCTATAAGATGTTGCCATGCAGAAGACTCCCCCACACACATATTCTTTTTGAAGCCAAAATTAACAAATCCTGCTGAAAAGGAAGTGAAAAGGTAATGCCCACATGGTCACCTTGCATCAGTTGTAAGCAAAATCAATATGGCATAAGTAAAATATTGTAAATGGTAAATCAATGGAAGGTCTCCACAAAATTAACAGTTTTCGCTACGAATATCTATTTTAACCAAAAAAGAGGGAGATATGGATTAGACTGGTAGAACCACATCATTAACATGGCCATTTACAGTATATAGGTTGCAAATGCTTAAATGTAAATGTCAAAAGAATTAGAAAAATGAAAAGCTGTTTATAATGAATTTCTCTGTTGAGCTTAATAGGCTGGGGAGGGGGGAAAGTTAGAAATCTAGGCCATGGAATTCCATCTATTTGCAGAACAGCGGCAAGGTTAAAATAAAAATCTATTGAGACATAAATAGACCACAAAGTATGAGATAAATTATTTCTGTATTTATTTATTATTAGATTTATATGCCGCCCAATTGGTGACAAAGCCCCTCTGGGTGGTTTACAATAGTGGAGATAAGAAGCAAAGTCAAACAATAATCGAGCAAAATCTATTCAAATTAAGTTAAATTAAATGCAGGCATCAACACAGAGATCTTAAACGTAAGCATTCCATGTTCTTTATCAGATGCGACTCTTGCCAAGTTTTAAAAAACAAAACAAAAGCAAGACCATTAAACAACAACAAAAGCAAATTATCCCAGCTAGTGTCGTCAGGAAATTAAGAAAGGGGGGAGGGGAATGGGGTTGTTTTTAATTCATGCCGGGTGGTGGTGGTGGGGTGGTGGGTCAGGGCGCAATGAGCTGGAGGCGTTGAGCAGATCTGGATTTAATGCCTTCCCTCCAGCACAGCTGTTGCTTTTGTGTTTCCGCACCTCTTTGGTGAAAGTGTTCCTTGTTTGCAGGGGTGCCTTGGAAAACTGGGAGGGAGGAGAGGGTGGGGAGGAGGGGAGGGGGAGCAAAGAAGAGGCTTTGTCTCAGCAGAGACCTGATGGTACCAGCCGCGTCCGGTGGGCCAAGAGCCGCGGAGAAGGGAAAGCCCAAGACAGAAGAGACCCCTTCCTTCAGCACTGAGCACCTATTGATCCATCCATCACCATAAACAATGGGTGGCAGAGCCAGTCGGGTACCGGCAGCTGCTCCCAGGAAGCAGTGGCATTAATCTGTTCTGACAGATGTGCTTATCTGGAAGTGCAGCAAGGGGCGGCTGGATGCCGAAATCAAAAATATGGATCACCAGTATTCTAAATGCAGCAGGGTGCAGAGGGAAAAGGTTGCCTTCTGCAAAAACGCAAGGGCTCAACAGCCCCAAAGGCCTTGAGTTTCCCTTTCTCCTTTTTGGCTTTGTGGAGTGCAATTGGATTAATTATCTCAGTAGATTATTATTATTTTTAAACCAGCAGGGTATCATAGCCTCTGGAGGAGACTGTGATTGCTGAGAAGGAATAATCACTCCAGAGGCTGGAAATTATATGTTTTCATGGGAAATCCTTCAGAGATGGGGGGGGGGGAGAGAAAATATTCACTAAATTTATTTACAGACAGACAAGTGTTAATTTCTTCCAAGAAGACTTATGCTAAAATGTTAAGTCACAGTTACGTTTTGCTATAGAAACAGGAAAACACTAGGAAAGTGATGGCGAATAGAGATGGGCACGAATAAAAAAATGGCATTTTGTTTGTTGTTTGTCGTTTGGAGGGTCCGTTCGTTTATGTTTTTCGTGATTTTTTGCAAAAAAATCATTTTTGTTCGTTTCGTTGCCATTTCGTTACCATTTATTTCAATTTTTTGTGATTTTTTTTAGGATTTTAAGCAATTCACTCATATTGCAGTAACGGAAACGAAACGCACGACAAAATTTCCGGTGTTTCTGTTCGTTTCGTTTCATTTTAAAGACAAAATTCGTTTGTCGTTTCATTAGATAATGAAACGAAAAAAAACAAAAACGGAAACAAAAAATTGTTCGTTTCGTGCCCAAACTGCAAATCAAAACCCACTAATTTGTCGCTAAGTGCCAATAGAGCAATTTAACCTGAATACAGGTGGCAGTGGAGGGGGTGATGTTGGGTGCCCACAGAAAGGGCTCTGAATGCCACCTTTAGCACCCGTGCCATTGGTTCGCCAACACTGCACTAGGATCATAAATGTAAGGGGCACAAACCTTCTGATATGTTTTTTTTAATTCAAAATTTCTTTTAGGCCGAAACCTCCTAGGGCAATTTGAAGCGATAAGGCTATCATTTTAAATTTAGGACAATGTATCACTCTTTGGTGTCTGATCCCAAGATGCAGTGGGATTTTGTATTGACAGAACTTTTGCACTGATAACAGTTTTCATGGATTCATAACCAATGCTGTTCAAGAAATAAACCAACAGAACCAGCTTCCGGGCAATGAGGGTCGAATCAGGCAGTCATTACTGTAATGAGGAGAGAGAAAATGCAGAAAGCGAATGTATTTATTTATTTATTTATTTTTACAACTTATATGCCACCCATTACCCAAAGGTCTCTGGGCGGCTTCCAATCAAAGAATTAAAACAGTTAAAAACATCAAACAACAATAAATAATTAAAACAATAATAAAAACCTTATACTAAAATCATCACACTAAAATTGCCATCAGAAGACCCACAATCTAAATTGTACCAGTTAAAAAACTTCTGGAACAGGAAGGTTTTTACCTGGCGCCGGAATGTCATCAGTGTTGGCGCCAGGCGGATCTCACTTGGGAGGGCATTCCATAGCTTGGGGGCAGCTGCCGAGAAGGCCCTGTGTCTGCAAGCCATCCCTCTTACCTCCTTAAGGGATGGCTCTTTCAAGAGGGTCCCCTGGCTTGATCTTAATTGCCGGGTAGGTTCATATGGAAGGAGGCGGTCCTTCAGGTATCCAGGTAGAGAGCGAAGGAGGAAGGAAGAGATGGGAGTAACAATCTGCACATAGATGGTAGAAAAGATGAGAGGGGAACATTTTTCTTATCTTGCTATTGTCTCCTAACTGGTTCAGATCATGTGTCTGACCCCTGTATATTCCTGTTCCATTCCCACACGATGTACATCCGGTCATGAATTAATTACAGTGTTGGTTTCCCTCGGCAGCGTTTAACAGCAACAAAAATAGCAACATTACAATTTTTCTTACAAATCAACGAATTGATTCGTTGATTCGTTTTAGCCTTTAAAACCCTATGAAAGGCCCCACTACAAGGACCTAGAGACTCTAAAATTATAGGGAAATTATAGGGAAGACTCTCCTCTAAAAGCCGTGCATGTCTGGTGGCATTTGGGCATCAGATGTTTAAATTAAGCACGCCAAACAAGAAAGTGCCCTCCAGATACTTAGAGACACCGAACACGGAGAGAAGCTTTTTCTAACTCTCTGTTACAATCCTGCCACGTTTGGTGAGGATTGGGTTTAAGACACCTGAGTTATACACCCACAAAGGGCATAACAAAGGAAAACCAATCATCACCAAACCTTCTCTTTAGAGAAGAGTTAGGGGATGCTTCCCTACAAGTCTGGACATAGCCTGGAACATATTTCTGGAGTGGATTGAGGTCATAGGACACTATTAATAGGGCATCATAGCCATTCCAGGAACTTCTGGTGACTGCCAAGGGCAAAGGTCTCTAACTGTGGTTGGTGAAGAGGGTGCAGTCACTTTCCCAAACACCTGGAAGTACCATGCTCAGTGTGAAGGTTTGCACAGTGTATCCATCTTGTAACATTTCTGGAACTCAACGGTTCCTGAGTTCCCCATAACAGAAATACTAGAAATGTGTTCAGCTAGCTGGACATGCTTTGCAGTCGCTTCTGCAGACTTTCATGGTGACCCTGCTCATCTCTTCCTTACTTCTGACTAGAGATGGGCACGACTCAGAAAAAAAATTTCGTTTTCGTTTTCGTATTCGGCTAGGGTCCGTTTCGTTTCCGTTTTCGTGAGCTAATTTCAAAATTTTTCGTTTTTGTTTCGTTATGTAATGAAAACGGAAAAACGAAAACGAAAATGAAAATTTTTTCGTTTCTCCCCATTTAGCTCCATTATGTGTTTTTCCAGTAACGAAAAACGAAAATTGGCTCAAAATTAGTCGTTTCGTTTCCGTTTTCAGTCCATTTTTGAACCGTTTTTCGTTTTCGTTTCGTTACGTAATGAAAACGAAAAAACAAAAACAAAAACGAAAATACCGCTAAGTCGTGCCCATCTCTACTTCTGACCGTAGGAGAACCCTACAGGAGAAAGCCCTGTGCTCTTCTGACAGGCTCAGGAACCTTCTTGTCAGATGTATGTTTCTTATATTCAGGTGGCGATTAGGACTTCTCAAGAGAAAAAGGCGGCTGAGGGGGGGATATGATTGAGACGTACAAAATAATGCAGGGCATGAGTAAAGTGGATAGAGGGAAGCTCTTCTCCCTCTCTCAAAATACCAGAACTAGGGGACATACACTCAAATTGAGGGCTGGGAGAACAGTGAGAACAGACAAAAGAAAATATTTTTTCACCCAGCGTGTCGTTAGTCTGTGGAACTCCCTGCCACAGGAGGTGGTGATGGCGTCTGGCCTGGATGCCTTCAAAAGGGGATTAGACAGATTCCTGGAGGAAAAGTCCATCCCAGGTGACAAGCCATAATGGAGATGTGTAATCTCCAGGCGTAAAACCAGGGTCCTTCAGGGGCCAGATGCAGGGGAGTGGTAATAGGAGACAAATATCTAGTCTCGTGCCCTCCCAGAGGCATCTGGTGGGGCCACTGTGAGATACAGGAAGCTGGACTAGACGGGCCTTTGGCCTGATCCAGCATGGCTCTTATGTTCTTATGTTCTTAACCAGTGAAAAGGCAATAAAAATGTCAATAGTCTTACTCGTTGCTTTTGAAAAGGCAACCATGCTACTCGCAGTGTTTCGAAAGAATTTTTTTTTGGGGGGGTTGTTGTTTTGTCGCTGATGTAAAGCAATACTACCAGCCCTTGTGACATGGAAAAGTACAGAGTACCAGTCGTACTTCCAGGCTTCCAATGTGCAAGCGAATTGTAGTCGTCCCCCAGAAGGAACAGCTCTTTTGCCTCCCGAGATAGGCTTTTTAATGTTTTGGATAGAGGCTGCTTTGGAAGTCAGGGGGAAATATGTCTTCGTTATGTATTTTAGGTAGGAGAACAGTGAGAAAGGCCAGCCAAAAAAATTAAAAATGGTGGGGGGGAAGGAGAGGCCAAAATGCAGCACCATATGTAGGCAGTGACCTTTTGCATAATGGGGGAATTGTTCTCCACGGTCACAATGCCGGGTGCGCGCCTGCTTGGCTTTCCGTTTGCTGCAAGCTCTCCCTGGGCAGACTTAAATTCCCAACATGATTGATTAGCTGCACACTTTTACAGTTTTGAGATTTATAGGCAGGGAGTGTGGGCCAGAGGCCCCAGGAGGGGAGGGGAAGGCTTCAAGCTGTAGAGCCCAGTAGCAGTGGCTTCTGGAGGGGGGCTTGCTTCAGAGTGAATGGGAGAGAAGGGTTGTCCCACACAGCAAGTTGGGCTGGGCAAGAAGGGAGCTGGATTGTGTATGACCGACAACAGCTCCAGAAGGATCCCTCCAAACTGGGGGAATGGGCTGCGAAATGGCAAATGCATTTCAATGCAGGAAAATGTAAAGTAATGCATATTGGGGTAAAAAAAAATAATCAAAACTTTATCTATCAACTCTGAGCTATCCGTGATGGATCAGGAAAGAGATCTCAGTGTGCTGGTGGACAGATCCATAAAGGTGTCTACCCAGTGTGTGGCAGCGGTGAAGAAGGCCAATTCCATGCTAGGGATTATCAAAAAGGGGACTGAAAATAAAACAGCCAACATTATAATACCATTGTACAAAAGATAGTAAGGTCACACCTGGAGTATTGTGTACAATTCTGGTCACCGCATCTCCAAAAAGACATAGTGGAACTGGAAAAGGTGCAGAAGGGAATGAATAAAATGATTACTGGGATGGGGGACCTCCCTTATGAGGAAAAGCTAAAACATTTGGGGCTCTTTAGTGTGGAAAAAAGGGACCTGAAGGGGGATATGATTGAGACATACAAAATAATGCAGGGCATGAGTCAAGTGGATAGAGGGACGCTCTTCTCCCTGTCACCAAATATCCACTCAAACTGAGGGTTGGGAGAGTGAGAACAGACAAAAGGAATTTCTTTTTACTCAGCGTGTTGTTAGTCTGTGGAACTCCCTGCCACAGGATGTGGTGATGGCATCTGGCCTGGATGCCATCAAAAGGGGATTGGACAGATTCCTGGAGGAAAAGTCCATCACAGGTTACAAACTATGATGGAGAAACCAGGGTACTTCAAGGGCCAGATGCAGGGGAGTGCTATCAGGAGACAGATATCTATTCTCATGTGCTCCCAGAGGCATTTGGTGGGGTCACTGTGAGATACAGGAAGCTGGACTAGATGGGTCTTTGGTCTGATCCAGCATGGCTCTTCTTATGTTCTTATGTTCTTTTGTTACAGGTGCAGGGTAGGATAAAACCCAGTATGCCATTCTGGATGGAGCGTTAGACTATGATGGAGGAGACTTGGGTTCAAATCTCTTCTCAGCCATGGAAACGTACTTGGCAGTGGCAAGGGCGGAGCACTCTTTGAACATCTCCTTTACCTTGAAAACGCAACTAGGGCTATCTTGAGTTGCAGATCACTTGATGGCCTTTTCAGAGACTTGAAAGTTGTCATCCAGAAGAGGGGCGGGATTTCCTTGTGATCAGTCCCAAGTAGAGATGGGCACGAATCAAAAAAATGGCATTTCGTTTGTTGTTTGTTGTTTGTAGGGTCCATTTCGGTTCGTTTCCTTTTTTGCGAATTTTTGCAAAAGATTCCTTTTTTTTGTTCGTTTTGTTACCATTTCGTTACCATTTATTTCATTTTTTGTGTTTTTTTAAGGATTTTAAGCAATTCACTCATATTGCAGTAACGGAAATGAAACGCGCGACAAAAATTCCGGTGTTTCTGTTTGTTTTGTTTCATTTTAGAGACAAAATTCGTTTGTCATTTTGTTATGTAACGAAACGAAAAAACAAAAATGGAAACGAAAAATTGTTCATTTCGTGCCCATATCTAGTCCCGAGTGCAAGACACACAACAAGGGGCTCAGGCTACGAGAACCCAGCTTTTGGCTGAATATCAGCGGAAATGTCCTAACTGTTCGAGCAGTATGACAATAGAACCAACCACCTGGAGAGGTGGTGAGTGCTCCAATGTTGGAGGCATTCAAGGGAAATTTAAACAACCACCTGGCAGATATCCTTTGGGTTGGATTCCTCCATAGAGCAGGAGTTGGACTTATAGAGCCCTTCATTATTCTATGATTCTATGTAAAAACATCCGGGTAGTCCAGCTATGGAAAAAGGAAAGTATGAATGACAAGAACAAATAAGACCAAACTTTTCCACAGAACTTTAATTTCCATCAAATAAGCAGACTAGGACAAACTCAGAAATTATTTTTCAAAATGTAAACAGAATTACAGTGCATCACACTTGAGGAGAGAGAAGGAGTTAAGGCGAAACCTTAATCCGACAATATGGCAACCCAAATCCAAGGGAAGAAACTAGAAATGTAAAATTTCCAGAAACTTTTTGGGGCCCAGAAATGGGCCAAAACCCCTTCTTTCCCTCCACTTTTTCCCCAAAGGATTTTTATGCATGGCTTCAAAGGTCTCCCGAAATTTTGTCACCAATCAATAAACCCCAGTACACCTGCTGAGGCCTCTCCAACAAGACGTTCATGAGTAGAGATGGGTTGGAAAATGGTGATTTATTTCTGTCTGTGATTTGTCAAGGCTGATGAATTATGAATAACAAATTATTTTCTCATGAATCAATAAATCAATACCAAAGTTGCAGGGAAACCTCCCTTTACTCTCTTCTGCAGCCCTGGTTGTTTGGTGAATTGTGGGTTTTGGATGTCTGTGCTATGCACCCCCAAAGAGGATCTCTCCAGGAAAGGGTCTCCCAGGCACCTAGAGACACCAGACTCTGCAGAGAAGCTTTTCCCAACTCTCCTCTGCAAGCTCTCCGGGTTTGGTGAAGATTGGGTTCCACATATATGAGTTATACACCCACAAATCACTATCCCAAAGGAAAGTCCCCTTAGCAAGCGACTTGGGGAAATCCATTCTTCACCAGATTTGAAGAGATGATAGAGGAGAGTCAGAGGACGCTTCTCTGCTGGTTTGGAGTCTCTAGGTTCTTAGGGCAGGGGAGAACTTTCCTATGGGGGCCTTGTTTGGTGGTGCATATTTGGACATCAGAAATCCAGTCTGCACCAAACATGGAGGGACAGTAGAGAAGATTCAGGGGAAGCTTCCGTGGACTTTTGGTGCCTCGAGGTTTCTTGGGTGGCATTTTACAGCCTGACAAATTGATAATTAAAATATCGCTGAAAATGAACCAGTTCATTTGTGTCAGGGATATTGATTCGTATGAATACCAATCAATGAAACAACAATTTTTGAATGGCTTTGGCACTCCGTTTTTAAATTTGAGTCACGGTGCTGGCTCTCCACGCCGTTCTTTAGTCCAAACGGAACAATGGGTCCAAGTCCAATATGTACTAATTGTTTCTGTTTTGGGGACCCTGCCCTGTGTTTTTGCTGTGCCAGGATTGCACAGAAACACCCCTGTGCTGATACCTGTGAAATCCTAGCTATCTTCAGTCAGGGATGACAGTACATGGAATCGATGTACAGTATGAGGTTTAAACCCATCTCAGACACTAAAATCAAACGTCCTTCTCCAACATTAGCAGTTCCTAGCCATTCCTGAGCCCGAGAGATCTGTTGATATGCACTATAGATGTGGCTGGTTGCAGGTGATTATTTCTAGATTATGTTTCTGTTTTCCTAGTTGTATGACCCTTAACTTTCCCAAGCCGGTCTGCCTGCCTCGTCTCTCTCAAAGGCTGAGCAGGTTCAGCCGATGGCAGCCGGAGAGCTTCCTGCCAGCTTCCCTTCTCTGTGACATGAGGTCATGTCGTTACCACCAAAAACTTCACCACCAGCGTCCCAGGGGCAGCTGCGCATCCCAGACTGCCATTACACTGCAGATTTAGCATGTGAACAGTGTCGAGACTGTGTTCCCTCAAGAGAGGTGGTAAAGCTCCCCACACACACACACACACCAAGTCACCTCACTTGCCATGTCAACACAAGAAGCTAGAATTTGGTCCCATCCCATACCTCCGTCCAATTCTACCGATCACCGGAGAATTGACGCTTTTGAACTGTGATGCTGGAGGAGAGTCTTGAGAGTCCCCTGGACTGCAAGGAGATCAAACCTATCCTGAAAGAAATCAACCCAGGATGTTCACTGGAAGGACAGATTTTGAAGCTGAGGCTCCAATACTTTGGCCACCTCATGAGGAGAGAGGAGTCCCTGATGTTGGGGAAGATTGAAGGCAAAAGGAAAAGAGGACGGCAGAGAATGAGATGGTTGGATGGTGTTATCAATGCAACCAACATGGATTTGACCAATTTCTGGGAGGCAGTGGAAGACAGGAGGGCCTGGCGTGCTCTGGTCCATAGGGTCACGAAGAGTCGGACACGACTGAACAACTGAACAACAACAACAACAACAACATTCCTCTGACTCACCCCAGCCTCGAACCACTGCCTCGGTGCTAATGGGAAGAGTGGATGGCGGGGCGGGCGCATGGGGGAGCAGGGGAGGCACAAGGAGCTTTGCCAAAGCTATTTGTAAATGCCTGCATGGAGGAAGGAAAACTCTTCAACAAAAGCCCCCCTTTCACCACTTTAGGAAGTCAGCATGAGTAATCCCCGAGCACAAACCACGAGATATTTAAAGTTCTTGCCGATAATTGACTGCAGCTGTGAGAACCCTCCTAAACGGTGGCCGCGGCGGAGCTGCCCAGAAATAAGCATTTGTTGCTTCAGTTACAAAGAGGAATTTCGGCAAAGTCGGGAACGGAGGGCTGCTGTGCCTCCCAGCAGGAGGCCGTGTGGGGAGAGTGGGTCAGCCCACCATATATTATAAAGATACAGAGGCAGATTGGCACTTGCAATTTCCCGCCTGTCGAACAAGCCGGCGTGTAAGAAATACACAGAGAGAGAGGGACTTTCCTTTCACATAAAGCAGACCTCATATGTACACTGGCAGAATGTCAGGAAGGGAAAACACCAGGAGAAGGAGGCAAAAAACCTTGTTTTACAGGGACCTTTTTAATGGGCAGTGAACATAAGAACATAAGAACATAAGAAGAGCCATGCTGTATCAGGCCAAAGGCCCACCTAGTCCAGCTTCCTGTATCTCACAGTGGCCCCACCAGATGCGTCTGGGAGCGCACAGAACTAGATATCTGTCTCCTGATACCACTCCCCTGCATCTGGCCCTTGAAGTACCCTGGTTTTAAGCCTGGAGATGACACATCTCCATCATGGTTTGGAACCTATGATGGACTTTTTCTCCAGGAATCTGTCCAATCCCCTTTGGAAGGCATCCAGGCCAGATACCATCACCGCATCCTGTGGCAGGGAGTTCCACAGAATAACAACACGCTGGGTGAAAAAAAATTCTGTTGTCTGTTCTTACTCTCCCAGCTTTCAGTTTGAGTGGATATCCCCTAGTTCTGGTATTTTGTGGGAGGAAGAAGAGCGTCCCTCTATCATGCCCTGCATTATTTTGTATGTCTCAGTCGTATCCCTCCTCAGATGCCTTTTTTTCCAGACCAAAGAGCCCCAAATGTTTTAGCCTTTCCTCATAGGGGAGGTGCCCCAGGCCGGTAATCATTTTAGTAGCTCTCTTCTGCACCTTTTCCAGTTCCACTATGTCTTTTTTGCTTTCAGATATTTTGAACTCCCGCTCCGAGAAGCCTCAATTAGCTGAATTAAGAGTGAGGACTTCTGGGATGTGAAGTTCAAATCATCTACTAGCCCAAACATTTCTCTATGGGATCCCTGAGTGAGATGGAGGATTCTGGGTTGGCTTGTCACACATCGGCATTGAAGAACGGGGCTTGTCAGTTTTGTTTGGCCACCTCCCTATGTTTACCGGCAGCTCTTAGGTAGCCAGTGGATCCCCAGTCCATTCCCTTAGATCAGGCATGTCCAAACGTCAGCCCTCCGGATGTTTTGGACCACAATTCCCACAGTCCTTTGCCACTAGAAATACAGGCTTGGAATTCTGGGAGTTGTGGTCCAAAACATCAGGAGGGCCGAAGTTTGGACATGCCTGCCTTAGATTGATGGGATGTTTTCAAAGAATGTTGAACCAAGCAGGTCTCTTCAATATTGAAACTAAGCTTGGGCATAGATGCCCCTTCTTTGCAAACTGAAAACACATCAGTAGACCACGTAAAGGCAAGAGTAGGTCACACAAGACAGAAGTCAGCCCATCCTTGATCTCCTTTAGACCCTGCAGTGGACTTGAAACATTGACAAGGTGATACGCCAGAGAGGGATTTGGATAATGATCATAAGAACATAAAAACCTAAGAGCATAAGGACAGCCTTGCTGGAACAGGCCACAGCCCATCCAGTCCAGCATTCTGTCTCACACAGCGGCTCACCATTTGCTTCATGGTCTTCCCAAGCAGATGTCTTCACCTACTTACGATTCCCTGCAAATGGCATTGAGAGACCTCCTGCCTCTCTCTCCCACCCGGAGGAGAGATGCATTCAGCCCATGCCGGCCGCATGGCCACAGAATTGCACAACACTGGCTCTTTGGCTTGAAAACTGAGATGAGTGTTGCCCCTAGAGTCAGACGCAACTAACACATATGTGCGGGCGGAACCTTTACTTTTACTTACAGTAAAAGCCTCTACGATTAATAATAATAATAATAATAATAATAATAATAATAATAATAATAATAATAATAATAATAATAATAATAATA
>JAHTLZ010000268.1:3745764-3760855 GCA_023846285.1 Phrynocephalus versicolor | reverse complement strand
TAATAATAATAATAATAATAATAATAATAATAATAATAATAATAATATAAGATGTTCCCTCCAAGAGATAATCTGGCTCATCTCCCCGTTATAGCATTGGTTATGTGTTGTGGTCATAGTAAAGCATCCCTTCCTTCTTCCCTTGCTGAGAGAGTGCAAGTGTAATTTAAAGATGAAGACACTTTCATTCTAACTCCCTCTCCTCACTAGCCTGGCTTGGTAGCCAAGACAGCTCCACATATGTCAATGTCAAAACAAGAGACAAATGCTCCTCAAAAACCAAAAAAAAAAAAAAAAGACTGAACCATATTAACCCAGCACTGAATGGCTGTGCTCTGGAGGTTATCTCCAAGCTGGATCATGCAAATAGTCAGAAGCCTGCAGGCACAAATGCGTCGGACTCCTCTCTCTGAGTCAAGCCAGCCTCGGATCCAAAAGGATGCCATTTCCAAATGCTTCAGAGTCTTAAAGCGCAGGCGGGGCTGTGCAACATGGATTTCCAGAATAGGAGGTATACTTAACGTCCCACTGCAAATAAATCTTCCAGTTCCGGTATCAACACATTAGATTAGACTGTTTTTCTTATTGACATACTCTCCGGTGCTTCAGAGATGGGAAAAGGGGTTGTTTATTTTGTCGGGTGGTTTTGGTGTTGTCTGTATATGTGCGTGTGTGTCTCGATTGTTCTGTTGATTTTATATTGTTTTGTTTCATTCTTCTTGGTAAACCGCCCGGAGTTCCCCTGGGAAGATGGGCGGTAAATAAATAAATAAATAAATAAATAATGTATATGTACTTGTGTGATTCCCTGTTTTGGTGACACATCTGGATATATGTTTTATGATTAACTATGGTACTTGTAGAGCTGCCTAGATGCCCTAAGATTTTGCCTGATTTCGGAAGCTAAGCAGGGTCAGCCCTGGTTAGTACTTGGATGGGAGACCACGAGGAATACTGGCAAACCACTCCAGTATTCCTGACAAGAAAACTCCATGGACATGGGGTCACGAAGAGTCGTTCACAATTGTAAAGACACAGCACATGGTACTTGTAGGTTAAAAAATGCACACACACCCGAAAGAATATCCTGGTTGCCCTGTTATCTTTCAACTTTTAAACGTTTAAAACAAACCTTTCTAACTGTATGGACATAATGGCTATTGGTAAGCCGCATGGTTCTTTAGAATTTCTTATGAAGGTTATCTGTTCAGTAACCTCCTTCCTTGCAAACAGTTACAGATAACTGCATAATTTGTAAATAATTATTTCCAGGCTCTGGTGTTATCTAACCTCTTCCAGATACCATGCATGCTAGATATCACCCATTGCCCTTGGCCGTGCTACAGTCCTACAAACACCAACACTGGCAGAAAAAAAATCTCCATAGAATTAAGCATGATTTACTCACAAGCAGTATAAGAATTATGTAAGAATGAAAGTAAAAAAAAACCCTGGGAAATGAGGATAAGAATAAAGCAATAATCATAGTTTACTCACAAGCAATGTAAGAATTAAATAAGAATGAGGCAAAAGAACTGGAAAACAGACATTATTTGTAATAAATATGAGTAGCTGAGGCATACATACTTATCTGTGAACAATGTTGAAGAGTGTTGAATTTTTTGGTTAAATTCCTATAGCTGTGCAGCAAAAGAACAGGGAGACACAATGTGGAACAGCCTCAAAATCCTCAGAATAATCCACCCTTTTTCTCATTAACTGGCCATGCTGGATCAGTCCAAAGGCCCAGCTAGTCCAGCTTCTCGGTATCTCACAGTGGCCCCGCCAAATCCATCTGGGAGCGCACGAGACTAGATATCTGTCTCCTGATACCACTCTCCTGCATCTGGCCCCCGAAGTACCCTGTTTTTAACCCTGGAGATTACACATTTCCATCATGGTTTGTAACCTGTGATGGACTTTTCCTCCAATCCCCTTTTGAAGGCATCCAGGCCAGATGCCATCACCACATCCTGTGGCAGGGAGTTCCACAGACTAACAATGTGCTGGGTGAAAAAACAGTTTATTTTGTCTGTTCTTACTCTCCCAGCCATCAATTTGAGTGGATGTCCCCTAGTTCTGGTATTTTGTGAGAGGCAGAAGAGTGTCCCTCTATCCACTTTACTCATGCCCTGAATAATTTCGTGCGCTCTAGGTGAGGGGTAGGGGGCGGTGGTCGGTGGTGGGGGGCAGTGGGGGGCGGCGGGGCGGGGTGGCAGGTGGTCAGGGCAGGGCAGGGGGCGGGTGGGGGACAGCGACAGGCACGGGGGGCGGTGATGGGCGCGGGGGGCAGTGGCGGGCAGCGATGGGCGGACGGTGATGGGTGGCTGGCGGGCGGTAGGGGGGGTGGACGGTGGTGGCCAGCAGTGGGGGGGTGGCAGGCTGTCCAGTGCCCTCTCTCCATTTTGGTGCCCTAGGCAACTGCCTAGTTCGCCTTAATGGAAGCGCCGGCCCTGAATGTTCCATTACTTACAATTGAACAGATCAAACAGCAGACTGCGAACGATGACTGCTTTCAGCAACAGGCTTCAATAGACTCAAGACTGTGAAAGAGAGAGCAGAGAGGTGGAGCTCTCTTTGAATGCAGAGTGAAGGATTCCTGCTGGATAGACAGTCTGTCTGGATAGACAGCCTGTCACACTGGCCCAACAAGGTCCTTCTTATTATTTATTTATTTATTTATTATTTACACTTGTATCCCGCCCATCCTCCGGATCGGAACTCTTAGCCAAAGAAATGTAAGACAGCACGTGAGACTGCAAAAACAAAACAAAACAAAACAAACACATAATAGGAATGGGTGATTTGACCAGGTTTGCCTTGCCATAGTTCTGATTTTCATAGCAGAAATTTTGTTTTCGCTCACATTTGCATCTGTTTGCGAATGCAACAAAATGCCCTTCTCTTAAGCAGTGTGAAAATGTGCACATGTTTAGCCAGCCGTATCTTCTACATGTACCTGCTTTTCCATGTGCTTTTCCTATGAGCACACTTTGGACAAACAGCTGTCTCTTACAGAATGTGTTTCTGTACATAAGTCCCATTGATACATGTGGTACATTTGGGTAAGCATCATTCCATTAAAAAAAAAATGCTAAAGCAAGGGGTCTTGGCCTGAGGCAGCTGTAGAATTGCCTCCCAGTGTTTATAAGTGCCTGTCAGAACATGGGCATAGTTAATTTTATTTAAAGTGGGCAGATGCTGAATGCAGGGCCCAAGGTATCTGAATCTGGAGTAAAATCTGGGAAATTCGTAACAGCTCACTGAAAAGGAAGGTTTCTGGCTGCTTTTTATTTCTCATGTGTTTTACCAAAAAAGGTGTTTGTTTCCTCTGACAGTGAGTTATGGCACAGTGTTCTTGCCAGTAGCGGCAGCCTCAGCCTAATAAAGAAGATAAATCTGTAATAATTCAGCTCCCATTTTTTAATAAAATCTCATCCTTCTCCTTAGAAGCAGACAGAGGGAAAAAACCCTTGGTGTTTTAAGATTAGTGGCTTTCCGCCGTTTCCTCATTATTAGCGGAAATGATTGGGGCAGGCCTGCATCAGGGAAATGAAGAGTAAGGTGCTTATGTGAGCCGCAGGTGGGAATACTCTATATCAGTGGTGGCAAACCTTCGGCCCTCCAGATGTTTTGGACCACAACTCCCACAGTCCTTTGTCATTGGCAATACAGGCTTGGAATTCTGGGAATTCTGGTCCAAAACATCTGGAGTGTCAAAGGTTCACCACCACTGCTCTATATCAAGCAGAACCCAGATAAACCAAACCAAACAGACAAAAAATGTGGCACCTCCAAGACTTGTTGTTGTTCAGTCGTTCAGTCGTGTCCAACTCTTCATGACCCCATGGACCAGAGCTGGCCAGGCCTTCCTATCTTCCACTGCCTCCTGGAGTTTTGTCAAATCCATATTGGTTGCATTGATGACGCCGTCCAACCATCTCATTCTCTGCTGTCCTCTTTTCCTTTTGCCTTCAATCTTTCCCAACATCAGGGACTTTTCCAAGCAGTCCTCTCTCCTCATGAGGTGGCCAAAGTACTGGAGCCTCAGCTTCAAAATCTGTCCTTCCAGTGAACATTTGGGGTTGATTTCTTTCAGGATGGATAGGTTTGATCGCCTGAGGGGGGGTATGATTGAGATGTACAAAATAATGCAGGGCATGAGTAAAGTGGATAGAGGGAAGCT
The DNA here is from genome assembly GCA_023846285.1 of Phrynocephalus versicolor. Classification (NCBI taxonomy): domain Eukaryota; kingdom Metazoa; phylum Chordata; class Lepidosauria; order Squamata; family Agamidae; genus Phrynocephalus; species Phrynocephalus versicolor. Next base: position 3,756,669 of record JAHTLZ010000268.1, on the reverse strand, counting down.
CTTCTCCCTCTCACAAAATACCAGAACTAGGGGACATACACTCAAATTGAGGGCTGGGAGACTAAGAACAGACAAAAGAAAATATTTTTTCACCCAGCGCGTTGTTAGTCTATGGAACTCCCTGCCACAGGATGTGGTGATGGCATCTGGCCTGGATGCCTTCAAAAGGGGATTGGACGGATTCCTGGAGGAAAATTCCATCACAGGTTACAAACCATGATGGAGATGTGTAATTTCCAGGCTTAAAACCAGGGTATGTCAAAGGCCAGATGCAGGGGTGTGGTATCAGGAGACAGATATCTAGTCTCATGTGCTCCCAAACGCATCTGGTGTGGCCACTGTGAGATACAGGAAGCTGCACTAGATGGGCCTTTGGCCTGATCCAGCATGGCTCTTCTTATGTTCTTGTGTTCTTATGATCTTTAATATCAGCACTCAGGGACAGGTGGGAATGTGGTAGAAGGATGGATGGATGGCAGAGAGGACGAAGCATAGGGAAAAATATATAAATAAAGGCAGGAGGAGCTCTGGAAAAATGTTTGCCCGGAGATATCTAGGAACAGGAAGTGTCTGGAATGTGTGAAGAGGAAGTGGTCGTGGAAGGTGCATCAGAAAAAGAAATGATGAGTGAATCCTGCGTTGTAGCAAGGAACCGGATGGGAGTTTCCATGGGCCTAATCTGAAAAATCGTCAGCCAAAGCTTAGACTTCAGGGCTTTAAATAAATATGTCATATTTTCTAAATCTCAGACATGCCGTCCTGAAAAGGCGGGGGGGGGGATGAGGATCAAACTATGCTTGTCCCTCATGTGTGGGAGCAGACATTAATAATTGGATTGACTGCTTTTATCAATTAGGCAAATAAATAAATAAACAGGGAAGATGAAGAAAAAGCAGACCTTCCAATTAACACAACACACACAGAGAGAGAAAATAATACCCCACCCAGTTCATGAAGCAGAAAACAACAACAGCAACCCTGAAACTCTTGGGAGGCTTCTGAAGGCTCAAAAGATAAAAAAAAAAGCATATAAACGACTCCACAGTGGAAACATGACTTTAAAACGTCACAGCTTCATATTGTGCATTAAAAGAGTGATAGAACATAGAGTTTGAAGTTGCCTAGAAGGCCATCAAATCCAACCCCCTATTCCAGTGTTGGTAAACCTATGGCATGGGTCCCAAAGGTCTATGAAGATTCTCAGTCATCCAGGTGATTGTGTGTGTGTGTGTGTGTGTTGTGTCGTTACAATTGTGACCGACTCTTCCCGACCCCATGTCCATGGAGTTTTCTTGGCAGGAATACTGGAGTGGCTTACCAGCTCCTACTCTAGACGCCTACAGCCCCTGGTATTCCCTGGTGGTCGCCCATCCAAGTACTGTACTAACCAGGAACGACCCTGCTTAGCTGACGAAATCAGGCGAGCTCGGATGTACTTAGGGCATCTAGGCAGCTCTATCCAGGTGATTAGTGATTTGTAATGCAAAATCCAGTGTAGTTATCTTGTCTGCTGTGTGATGATGATGATGATGATGATTATGATGATGATGATGATGATGATGATATAAGCAAAGATGGCGGCTAATATTTCACAGGGGTGGAAAAACTACACACACTAATGTTATTACTGATATTAATATTATTGAGCCATGCATCCCCTCATCTTGGTACTTGCACAAAGATGCCCTGGATCTCAGGAATCTGGAAGAGGCAAAAACTGCTTCACCTTTCACAAAGCTTCTTGGGGTGAGAGCAGAACCCTTTCCCACTAGACAATCATAAGAGGTTTCTGAGCACTGTCGGGAGGATTTGTTGGCAGAAGTGCTGTGCAAGCAGAAGTAGGGACTATGTTGTGTCAGACACAATCTGAAAGTCAGCTGCTGTGCCAGGGCAGGGGTAGTCATATGCGACTTCCTGCATCCCTACGGTTGAGAAAGGTTTGGTTTCAGCATGGTATCAGCTGGCTCAACATCCGCTCGACTGGCTTGTCCTCCGTTTGTCTAGTTAAGATCATGCCGCGAGCCACCAGCTTGTGCTCTGGCGATCTCTTACCTTGTCAGCTGCAATTTGTTCTTCCCTGGGCCAGGATTTTGTTTGGCTTTTCCTCTGGATGAAATGTGCATTATGCCCCCCCCCGCATGGAATGTACTGTTCCACATGGCAAGAGAGAGAAGTTTCAAAATAGCATGTGCTTCAACAAATGCAAGTGATGGAATTGTAGAATTGTAGAGATGGAGGGGACCTGAGCCCAAAGCCAAACCTTGAGGAAGCAAGCAACTGGCAACTAAAGCAACCTTGACAGATGGCATTCCAAGATCCAATAAAGGAGATTCCACCAACACAATCCACGGCATAGAATCATAGCATGATTGAACTGGGAGGGGCCTGTGAGTCATTGTGTCCAACTCCTTGGCCAAGGCAAGAACCTGAATCAAAGCAGACTTGGCAGTTGGTTGTCCAATTTCCTCTTGAATGCCTTCAGCGCTGGAGCGCTCACCACCTCTTGGTGCCGTCGGTTCCACTGTCGTACAGCTCTAATAGTAAATAAGTTTCCTGTTGGATAGATTTGATACTGGGAAGCCTTAATGCTATCCACTGTTTCTTTGTTTTCAGTCTATTCATAGGTGTCCCATCTCACTACTATACATTTCGGCAAGAGTTCTCCAACCTGAACTGCTTGAGGAAGGCAAAAACAAAACAGCAAACAACAACAACAAACCATTGGGCTTGGTGGTTATGTTGGACTTCAGTTCCCCTAACCTTCCTGCCAGAGAGTATTTCCCAATGGTCAGAGCTGGCCAGACCCACCAGAGCTTCATTGGCCTACTCCAGGCATGTCCAAAGTCAGGCCCGGGGGCCAAATCCGGCCTGTTTTCAAATTTTGACCGGCCTGCAGCCTCTTGTCTCCACTGGCTCAGCCTGTCACGCATCCCTGCCAGCTGGCCCATCCCCATACCGGATGGAGATTCAGCTTGCAGTTTTAGTTTGCCTGCCCTCCCTGCCTCTGTCCACCACCACCCCTTGCTGCTCTGCCAGCCTAGAGGCTTGTCCAAAGTCTGGCCCGGGGGCCAAATGTGGCCCGCACACATTTTCACCTCACCAAATCTGGCCCTCCTTGCAAATATTTTGGACCCCCTTGGCCTACTCATTGCGGGTGGCCACCCCCAGGGAGGCCCGTAAGGTTGTGACTTGCAATCGGGTCTTTTTGTCGTTGGCGCATCCATGTGGAATAAACTACCCACCGAGATGTGCCTGGCCCCTTCTCTCACAGCCTTTAAGAAATTTCTGAAAACGTGGCCATTTAAAGAAGCTTGTGGCAATTGCTAATGTCTGTTTGGGCCCTTATGAGTCATTTGTTTTCTGTTAGTATTTGTCTGTGCCTCTTGCCAGATTATTTTCCTTCCCCCCTTCCTCTTTTGCTATGTTTCCTTTTGATTTGTATTGGGGTGTTTTTAATTGTTGTTTCCTTTGTTTGTACACCACCCAGAGTTCCCTTGGGAAAATCAGTGTGGTTTATAAATCTAAAAATAAATAAATAAATATTAAACATTTGGGAGTGGAAATATGGAGGAGTGGATAATGTATATTTCCTATGTGTATTCCAAAGAAAGTCTCCTGATCCTTTTAAGCAAAGCAAAGCAAAGTGTTCTACTTATATACCGCCCCATAGCACTACAAGTAGTCTCTGGGCGGTTTACAATTTTAATTACAGTGTGCAGGCTACACATTGCCCCCCCCCCAGCAAGCTGGGTACTCATTTTACCGACCTCGGAAGGATGGAAGGCTGAGTGAACCTTGAGCCTGCTACCTGGGATGGAACCCCAGGTCGTGAGCACAGTTTTACCTGCAGTACAGGCATTTAACCACTGCGCCACGAGGCTCTTTTTAAATGATTCTCCCATCTTTACTAACCACTGTCCTACCAAGAGGATCCAAGGTGGCTTACAGTATTAAAAGAAACTATGTTAAAATCAAATAACAAATTATTTTAATAGTCAAATAAAGCATTAAACAAATATATTAAAGTAAGATAAAGCAAAGGACCTCTCTGGGCGGTTTACAAGTAATTGTACAGGCTATACATTGGTCCCCCAGCGAGCTGGGTACTCATTTTACCAACCTCAGAAGGATGGAAGGCTGAGTGAACCTTGAGCCATCTACCTGCAATTAAGCCCCAGGTCACTAGCACAATTATGGCTGTAGAACAGCAGTTCTACTGGAGGCCGGTGCGACCCTCCGCTGGCCTGTGGCTCTACATCCGCCGCCGCCGCCTCGGCTTGTCACCCGCCCCCCCTGGGGAGCCTGCTCCGGGGGTCGGCCCGGCCCACTGCTTGCCTGCAGCCCACCACTTGCCGCCGTGCCTCACCATCCGCGGCCACCGCCATGGCCTGTCATCTGCCGCCTCCCCGGGGAGTCTGCTCTGGGGGCCGCCGCGGTCCACCGCTTGCCTGCGGCCCATCATCTGCCGCCGCTGCCGCGGCCTGTCATCTGTTGCCTCTCCGGGGAGTCTGCTCCGGGTACCGGCGTGGCCCACCGCTTGTCTGCAGCCCATCATCTTTAGCTGCTCCAGAGGAACCGCCTGCTGGTCGGCGGGACCGTGAGGCTGATGCGGCCTTACCATTGCCGCCGCTCTGGAGAAGCCGCCGCAGGCCGCCGCAGCTTGGAGGATGACGCAGTTCCACCACCTCTGCCGCCCCTGGCGGGTGTCGCTGTGGCCTGCCATCGCCACCGCCCCAGAGGAACCGCCTGCTGGTTGATGCGACGGGGGGTCGGTGCAGCCCCACCTCTGCCGCCACCGCCCCGGAGACATCGCTGCAGCAGGCCCCACCATCGCCGCCGCTCTTGGAGTATCTGTCCGGATGCCGCCGCGGCCCCACCATCGCCGCCGCCCTAGAGAGGTGCCTGCTAGCCGGCGCGACCGGGAGGACGGTGCGGCCCCATCATTGCCGCCGCCCCGGAGTGGCTGCGGTTGGAGGATGATGCGGCCCCACCACCGCCGCTGTCCCTGGAGAGTCCGCCTGCAGGCTGGCGCGGCTTGGAGGCTGGCATGGCTTTTCCACCACCACTGCCTCGGAGAGTCTTGGCTCCCCACATGCTCCTGCCGCTGCCCGGTGCGGTCTCACCCTCGCCGCCCCCCGGGGACTCTACCCGGAGGGCCTGCCTTGACTTTCCGTTTGCCCCTGGCTACCCCATGTGGGCTCCCGGACTGTTCACTCCTCTTGTGTGGCTTCGGCTTGAGGGGGGGTTGGGTGGGCCTCGGCCTTTGGGCTCTGGACTCTTGTGTGGATCCTCGGGGGGATTGGTTTTTCCCTGACCATTCGGACTTGGATGTGCATCCTCCGACGCCTTGGAAGCGCCTGTTCCCCTGCCCACTGCCCCCTCCCCTGTAGCTCTTCGATCAAGACGGTTCTGTCCACCTCCATCTGGGCCACCAGCCAACCTCGTCTCCTCTCCCCCTTCTCCCTCCCCCCTCCTTTTATTTCCATTCTGCCCTGGTTATATGCCCAACTTCTGTTGTATTTCTTTTACTGTGTTTTATAATTCCTTTGTGCTTTGCCATAATTCCCATTGTATTTTTGCATTTTTGTAGTTGTATTTGTGCTGTTGTTAACTGTATTGCTTTCATATTATTGTTATTTACTTTTTTTCTCTTTCTTTTCCTTTTCCCTCCCCTCCTAGGCCACCATGTCGGCAGGGACCCATATCTCTGTGGTGTCTGGCCGTGGGAGGTGCGCTCTGAGCGGAGGGATCGGTCGGGTAAGAAGAACTCGGGCCCGGCACTTATCGCCTGTCCCCCATTCTGATCCCCTCGCCCACCGCCATCTACCTGGGTGCCATCCCGCCAGCGCCTCCGACCTGTCCTGCCTCCTGATTAATGCCAGGTCGGTGCATAACAAGACCCCGCTCATCCTTGATTCTATCTTGGATGAGCATGCCGACCTGGCATGTATCACCGAGACCTGGGTGGGTGCAGAGGGCGGGGCTTCCCTAGCCCTCCTATGCCCACCTGGGTTTCAGGTTCAGTGGGCAGGCAGATCGGAGGGTAGGGGGTGGCGGGGTGGCCATCGTTTACAGGGGATCCCTACCAGAGATCGCTGAGTTCGTCTTGGCTGCTTTGTTGAGATCCCCCCGCCTTCTGGTGGTCGGGGACCTCAACTTGCATGCCGAGGAGGAACTCTCTGGTGCGGCTCTGGAATTCATGGAATCCATGATTTCCATGAACTTATCTCAGCATGTTCTTTGCCCCACCTATAGAGCTGGCCACACCCTGGACCTGGTCTTTTCCTCCATGTCGCCAAATTTGTGTCTGGGGGTTGGGGGTATTTTGCCCCTGCCCGTGTCATGGTCGGACCATTACCTGCTAAAATTTTCGCTGTCGATCGCCCCCCCCGCCCTGCAGGGAGCGCCCATCTCACATCTGGGCCCACCCCCGTAGGCTCCTGGACCCCGACAGGTTCATGGAGGCCTTCGGGGAGCTCTCTGGCGGTCTGGCAGACGATCCGGTCGATGCCCTGGTGGAAATATGGTATGTGGGTACCGCCGGGGAGGTAGACCGGATCGCCCCCAAGCGTCTCCTACGATGTCGAGGCCGCTGCTCCCCGTGGTTCACGGAGGAGCTGCGGTCGATGAAACAAGAACGTAGGAGACTGGAGGTCATTTGGAGGGCAAACCGGACGGAAGTAAATAGGGCTGCCCTTAAAAAGCTGACTGGCCGCTATCTCCGCGCGATCAGGGACGCTAGAAGATCATTTGCCTCCCTGAGAATTGGCAAGGCCTCGAACCGCCAGGCGGAGTTATTCCGGGTGGTTCGTGACCTCTCCAATCCCAGTCAGCTGCAGCCTCCTCCTAGTGATTTCACTAGTGAGCAATTTGCAGCCCATTTTAGATCAAAAATAGAGGCCATCCGTTCCGACTTGCCCCCCCAGTTGCGGTCTTTAAGCGGAGGCTGGATGGCCATCTGTCGGGAATACTGTGATGGGGGTTCCTGCTTGGCAGGGGGTTGGACTCGATGGCCCATGAGGTCTCTTCCAACTCTATGATTTTATGATTCTATGATTCTATGATTCTAGTCCACCCTCTGGGATCTCCGGTGCCTCACCCCTCTGCTCCCCTCTCCTGGATGAGTTTGGGCCGGTTTCTTCGGCGGAGGCCTCCAGAGCTATGGCTCGTTGCCGGCCGGCGGCCACTCCCTTTGACCCTTGCCCAGCCTGGCTTATTAAATCTGCCGAAGGGAACATGCCTGAGTGGGTTTCTGCTATTGCCACGGCCTCCTTTCGAGAGGGATGCTTCCCTTCCCGCTTGAAGGAGACCATGGTGAAACCCACTCTTAAGAAACCTGGCTTGATGTCGGACGATCTTTACAGCTATCACCCGATCACCATTGTTCCCTTCCTGGGCAAGGTTGTCGAGGGGGTGGCCGCGGTCTGACTTCAGTCATACCTGGAGGTAAATCATATCCTGGACCCCTTCCAGTCCGGATTCAGGCCTCTTCGCGGGACCGAAACCGCCCTGGTCGCTCTGCAGGATGACCTCCTCAGGGAGACCGACGGGGGGAGCTCCTCCCTGTTGGTCCTCCTTGATCTCTCAGCAGCCTTTGATACCGTCGACCACGGTAACCTTCTGGCCCGGCTCACGGAGGCGGGAACTGGTGGTCAGGCCTTGGCCTGGCTCTGTTCCTTCCTTGGCGGCCGGACTCAGAGGGTACAGCTGGGGGATGCCTTGTCGGCTCCTTGGACTCTCCCTTGTGGGGTGCCCCAGGGGTCGGCAATCTCTCCCGTGCTGTTCAATGTTTATATGAGGCCGCTGGGGGAGGTCATTAGGAGATATGGAGTTCGCTGTCATCAGTACGCTGATGACGCGCAGCTCTATATCTCCTTTTCATCGTCTGCAGAGGAGGCAGTTCGCTCCCTCGATCTGTGCCTGGAGGCCGTACTGGAATGGACCAGAGATAACTGGCTCAAGCTTAATCTGGAGAAGACGGAGGTTCTGTTCTTCGGGGCACCCTTGTCTCGGTACAATGGCCCCCTCCCTAGTCTGGGGGGTATTTCCCTCCAGCCTACGGACAGGGCCAGGAATCTGGGTGTGGTCATGGACTCGGCCCTCTCCCTGGAAGCCCAGGTGATGGCCGTCTCCAGGGCCGCTTTTTTCCATCTCCGCAGGATTGCCCAGATCCGCCAGTACCTTGATGAGTCCTCCCTGAGGACAGTTGTGCAGGCCCTGGTGATCTCGAGGATCGACTATTGCAATGCCCTCTACGTGGGGTTGCCCTTGACCCTGGTCTGGATGCTACAACGGGTGCAAAATGCGGCGGCCAGGCTGGTGGTGGGTGCTCGTAGATACGAGCGCATCACCCCAGGCCTGATCCGCCTGCATTGGCTCCCCGTTGTCTTCCGGATCAGGTTCAAGGTCTTGGTTTTGATTTTCAAAGCCCTCCATGGCTTGGGACCAGAGTACCTGGCAGAGCGTATCTCCCAGAGGGCATCCGGATCCAGACCCACGAGATCGTCGCAGGCGCGCTCACTGAGAGTGGCCACACCCAGAGAGGCGCGGAAAATGCGCACGCGAAACCGCGCCTTCTCTGTGGTGGGGCCTTCTCTCTGTAATCATCTTCCTAGTGAGCTACGCCTGCTGGAGGCCATGCCTGCCTTTAAGAGGGCCTTGAAGACCTTCCTCTTTAAAGAGGCCTTTGGTGACTGCATTAGTTAGTTTTTCCCCCCTCCCACTTTTATTCCTTTTTCCGCCATCTTGCCCTCCGCCGCTCCACTACTCGGTGGTGTTTTTACTTATTTTACATGTTTTTACATTGTTAGCCGCCCAGAGTTCCCGCCAGGGAAGATGGGCGGGATATAAGCCTATAAATAAATAAATAATAAATAATAAATAACCACTGTGCCAGGAGGCACAATAAGAGCAATATTAAAAATTAGAGATATGTGTTTTGTTTCAGAAGTGGTGTGGTTCCAAAACGAAACATGTCAGCACAGCAGTCGTTCAGAACCAAGATTCACCCTCCGGAATGAAATCAGCCACTGACTTACCTTGCTTTGGGTAGCACAGGGTGAAATTCCAATCAGGAAGAGGCCTCTGATGCATCATCTCCTTCTCCCTGGCGCTGGCCAATCAGACAGGGAGGCAGGATGATGCATGCCCTTGCACAGCTCCTGATTGGCCAGCACCAGGGCAAAGGAAAGATGACACTTCAGAGGCTTCTTCCTGATTAGAAGGAGAACACAGAATAAAACAATTCCTTTAAAAAAAAAACCTTGGTCAACTGGCCACTTAAGGGAAATCTTGCCCAAAGAGAAAAACCTTGGCTGGCTTGTAGAAGGACAGCAATGATGGTGCCAGCCTGGCTTTCAGTGGCAGGGAGTTTCTGAGTTGTTTTGCTTGACACTTTTTCTGATACTTACCTTCTGTCCCAACAGAGATTGTTGTGCAAGAAAAATTTATTGTGCTGACCTACATGAACATAGGTGAGTACACAAGCGTGTGCGAGGCTTCCTGGAGTTTGCTGCCCTGCCCGCCCTTCTGCCTGCTAATTTTATTTATTTATTTCTGCATTTCTAGACTGCTCCGGTTTCTCAAAAGGGAGTCTGGGCAGTTTACACGAAAGCCAAATAAATAAGCAACCGATTCGGGGCCTTCACTAATCTATTTGTGATGGATGTTAGGAAGAGGGGTCGGACACAGTCATGCAGCCTGTCCAGGATCAAGCAAGCGTATCTGTTTCAGGGGGTGCCACCTCATCTGGGTTGAGTACAGCCCCCAGGGCTGGGCCAGCAGGGCAGCTGTTTTAAACATGGTTTGGAATCCAGCTGCTTGAGAGCGTTGCTCATTTTGACTGAGTTTTGGGGTTAGCGGCAGCCGTGGATGGAAACTTTCAATGATTGATCAACAACATATACTTCATTTTCCAGTTTATAAGACATCCCCACGTATAAATCAACCTCCACTTTTCCAACACAGATTTTCAGTTTTGCAACCGGGTTGTTCTCTCCTTGGCTTACTTCCCTGTATAAGACAACGCAAAAATTTTAGTCTAACCATTTTAGACAAAAATATAGTCTTATACATGGAAAAACGTCTGTGAAGATTCTCAGTCATCCAGGTGCGTTTATCTGGGAGTTGAGTCATGGCTACTGGACTTCTTTTTTGAGAGATAGAAACGTTTCACTGTTCATCCAAACAGCTTCATCGGTCTGAGTATAGCTAGTGCAAGAGATCTTCTTATAGTCAGCTTGACCTCTTGTCCCCTGGTCTGATTGGCTCATAAGATGAACAAAGCCTTAATGGGCTCATTAGGGAGACATTAGTGTCCCTGTGGAAAGTACAGCCTAGTCTGTCTGCATAGTCTGTCTGCTACTTATCAGGCTGTACTTTCCACAGTACCCAGGCAAATCAAGGAGCCTTCACCACCAGGTCACAGCTAACGACCCATTCTTGATGGGTTTCAGCACCTTAGGCCATTGTTTACCTTAAGGCCATGGACACTAATGTCTCCCTAATGAGCCCATTAAGGCTTTGTTCATCTTATGAGCCAATCAGACCAGGGGACAAGAGGTCAAGCTGACTATAAGAAGATCTCTTGCACTAGCTATACTCAGACCGATGAAGCTGTTTGGATGAACAGCGAAACGTTTCTATCTCTCAAAAAAGAAGTCCAGTAGCCATGACTCAACTCCCAGATATACATGGAAAAATACTGTAGTTTCCTCTTGTGTACACCCTACAACCATAGGGTTGACTTCTACAACTGGCTGGAAAAAGACTTAAATTGCAGCTAATAGATGATAGGCCAAAGCATGAATTGGTCACCTGTCTGGTCACGCACCCAAAGGGGCAACCCAGCGATGGTCATTTAGAGAGGGCATGTTAGCCAACACAGGTAGAATGAATGCCAGTAGG
>JAHTLZ010000268.1:3732948-3743644 GCA_023846285.1 Phrynocephalus versicolor | reverse complement strand
GTGTGTGTGTGTGTGTGTGTGTGTGTGTGTGTGTGTGTGTGTGTGTGAATTGCGCCCGTTTGTGTTCGTGTGTGTTTGAATTGCACCCTAGGGCGCGCGCGCGCGCGTGTGTGTGTGTGAGAGAGAATTGCACCCCTGTGTGTATGTGTTTGAATTGCACTCTTGAGTGTGCGTATGCGTGCGTGCGTGAATTGCATCCCGTGTGTGTGAATTGCACGGGATGTGGGGAGCGTTCTTAGAGGCGGTTTTGCGGGGCTCCTTTTGTGGGTCGTGGTTTGTTTGTTTGTTTATTTTGTGTGTGAGGGCATGGAGGCCGAGTTGAACTTGTTGTGGGGACGACGACGCACTTCTTCCGGGGGGAAATAAGTGCGCCGAGAATCTTTTTCCAAATTAATAATAATAATAATAATAATAATAATAATAATATTAATAGGAGGCGGGTGCGGGGGTGGGAGCTGCTCGTGGGGATGGCGTAATGCGTGTCTTTGTGGGGCTCTCGAGCCTAAGGGAGGCCCTTGGAGTTGGAAGGGGGGTTGCGAGAGAGAGAGAGAGAGAGAGTGTGTGTGTGTGTGTGTGTGTGTGTGAGAGAGAGAGAGAGAGAGAGAGAGACGTGTGTGTGTGTGTGTGTGTGTGAAAGAGAGAGAGAGATGAAGGCTTGAGAGCAGGGAACAGACCCATTAGGATAGGGAAAAACAGATGGAGGGGATTTATTTATTTATAAATGAGTCTTAAAGGGAGGGAGGGTCCAGAGGCTGGGCAGCCGAATTGGGTGGGTGGGGTGGGTTGAAAAGGGGCTCAGAGGTTGCCTTCCTCTAGGGGAGGTATTTGGGTTGGGTTATAGGGGGTGGAATGGGGGGGATTGGGACCCCGAGTGTGGGACATGGGGTTGAGGGGCTAGAGAGCTTGAGAGAGAATAGGAGGACCTCACTTGGGGGGGGGTTAACTCAGGGGTCTCAGCATTTCTGTTTGTGTGTGTGTGTTTTGAGGGGGGGACACACAAGGCATTAGCAGGGGGGTTTGGTTCTTTGGAGTGGTTGTTCCCCAATCTGCTTAAGTTTGGAGCTTGCCGGAAGTGGGGTGGGAGGTTAGTGAAAGGACCCAGCCATCTAAACAACAGAGACTAAGGGCAGGCCTTTAAAAGGACAGGGAAGTCTCAGTATGTGCTTTCTTTGGTGTGCGGAGTTGGAATTGTATTTTTTATTTTTATTTAGTTTGAGTATTTCCCCACCACCTTTCTCATTGGAAAAGGACCCAAGGTGGCTTACAGTAATATACAGTCCAATACAATTAAGAGATGTTCAAGTTTTGAGAAATCTCTCTTCCAAGGGAATGTGGAAGCCAGAGGGTTTGGGGGAAAGGGGAAACCAGAAGGAAAACACTTTAAATTTGCTCTCTTTTTCTCCTCCCAGTTCTCTGATGTGGGAGTGCTCAGGGCTGGGGCGGGGGGGGGGGGAGAATAGTGTTTCGGTGCAATTGACCTTGGACGTCTTTCTTTAATCATATCAGAGTGTTGGTTGCCCAATTTAAAATTATGGACCTAGGTGATCTTTTAAATTTGGAGGGAGCAGCATGGGAAGCCAGACACAGCTTTCTGAGGGGAGTCCCCGTTTTTTTGGAAGCAGGGGATCTCTTGGGGCTGAGAAGGTGCTTAATAGGATATGTGTTTGCTTAATGCAGAACCTTGAGGGTGAACAAGGCAGAAGGGGAGGTAGTGGGAGATGTTTTGGGTGGGGGAAGTTACCCGCCCCCAAGGAAAAGGTAGGAGGCTGTGTGGGAATATAAGTAGGAACAAAGGTGGGGTGGAGGAGACACATTGAAAGGAGTAAGGGGAGGTGAGGAGGGGCAGGCAGGTGCTAGCATGTCTGGGTCTCTATTTGTCTTGTGCTGGAAGTTAACTAGTGGAGTCAGATTTTAAAGATGATCTACCCTTGGTTGGATTTAGAAGAGGAATCCACCGCATTCATGGAAAATTAATAGATCTTCCAACTACCTCTTGTTTACTTCTCACTCTCTGTTTTTCCCTGCGTTAGAGGGTCAAGAAAGGCACCCCCCGGGTGGTCTGTGTTGTCAGGAGCCTTTGTAAACCATGAATTCAGCTGCTGTTTTTCTGGATTCTCAGATCAGCTGAAGGTTGCATGGCCTTAGTATTTTCTACAGCCCTGCTTGTGGTAGACCCTAAACGGAGCCTATGCTGAAGGTTATGGGCTTGCATGAAACCCCATCCCACATCTTCAACCTTTTTCTTGCCTCTTATATTTGACTCTGGCATCTAATGTTATCTGGATTCTGGAAGCTTGATTTCTTTTAGTTTTGTATCTCGATTTTCTTGTATTTTGGTTGTGGCTGTAGGAATGGAAGGTATAATACAGTGGACCCTCATATAACATAAAATCTGTACAACATAAAAATTCCAGAGATAGAGAAAATTTGCTTAACATCTATGGGACAAATCCATACAACTTAAAAAAATGGTCGCAATTAGGGATTACTCTGTTTTCAATGCATTCCTATGGGAAATTTGTATAAAGGAAAATTTGCTTAACATAATTTCATTTGGAACGAATTAATTCCTTTATACAAGGTACCCCTGTAGTTGGGCTTGTTACAACGTTCTAAAAATCAAAAAGTATGTACAGGGCCATCTCTGGCATGCTGTCTATCAGGGTTGGGCAAGAAGGGAAGGGGGCTGGCCACTGGTATCCAATGTCACAGAAGCCAGCTTCTCCTTAGATAGCTTTCTTGACATGGATACTGGCAATGTTCTACAATACCGTATTCAGTATGACAGCAGTAGCAATGCACACAGAACTCTTTTCTAAGTGTTCAAAAGGATGGTATTGTTTTCTTCACAGAGCTCAGGCTGAAGATGGCTATTGTCTGCCCATGCAGTGCTTTTTGTAATTTAAAGTTTTCATGTCACCTACCTCCTGATTCCTGCTATAATATTGAGATGATAGGTATTATATTGCTGCCCAGGTGTTGGTGATGAACGCAGGGTGGTGAAGAGAGCGTGGGCCATATTAGAGATGGTGGACACGCCTCCTCCAATGCGACTTCGTAGGGAGGGGGTTATTTGTGATAATCGGCTTGGTGTTTTCTTTCCTCCAGCCCTGCTGTTCTAGCTTGGAGCTTCTTCTACTGAGTGCGATGGAAGCTGATGCTGAACATAAGACATCTAAACCCTTGTTCACTGAGCCCCAGTGGGCCCTGCAAGCGCATTTAATCTTGATAGCTGAAAAGTGCATAAATTGCACAGCAGGCAAGCTAACTTGGTTTGATCAAACAAACGGATTGTGACAACAGCCTGCAAAGCCAAGTGCACCACACTGAAATCTCAGTCCTCCATGGGACTGTTGAGTATATTCCAGTCAGCCTTGGCTGGTTTTGGTCATATCAGAAGGGATGCTGGATCTGTGGACTTGAAATAAAAACTATTAGCAGGAACATGCTTTTTTATTTCGGCCTGCTCTTCTAGGAAAGCCTTTGTAGCCTGTGGTGTGGGTTTCTTCACGTAACACTGCATTTTCCAGCACAAGGGATCTGTCAAAATCTGGTTACTAAGGAATGGATTATTTTAGCAATTGCTGTGCAAATGTAACATGACTTCCTATACTTGAAAAGCCTGAGTTGTGGCAAAGCTGTTTATCTCAGCAGTTTCAGATGGAAAAATCCATGTTAAGTTGCTAACAGCAAAGACTAGTTTACCTGCCGTTGTAGGATGTCGAAAACAGAGGAGGGCCTCCCCTACGGTTTTCAGTTTGTGTCCTTTATGGAACTCGCTTTTTAATGTGAAATTTTTATTTTAATTATGTGGGAGAGATTTTCTGTGGCAGCTGCTTGCTTGCATACAATTGAAAGGATAGAAAGAAAGGAACTGTTGTGATTTCTAATAAAGTAAGTGTAAAACACTTGGCACCAATTTGGATTTTGGTTCAGTTTCTAAATGTTCGTTACAAGATACTTGCTGATTAATTTTGTACATTCTGTGAAGAAATCTGCCCTAATTTAGTCCTGAGGATGTTTATTATGCTTTCTTTTCTGTAACCTGCAATGTCGAATTGATTTGCTTTGAACACTGTGACTTGAAGCTTCCTGTGCCTATTTCTGAATAGCTTTTTGTAGAAATACTTGAGCTTTCTCAAACCCCATGTACATAGTGAAATGCTAAATTTTAATGAAACTATAAGCCATCGGATTGGTAAAATTGATGCCTTGTGCATGTTTGATGAAACAATTCTTCACCTATAACCTCCATCCCCACTAGATATATTATGAACCACATTGTAAAACGCATGGAAGGTTAGAGTTAAACTATTCAAATATTCAGTAGATGAATCTAAGCAGATAATGCTTTAAAACACCTTTCTCACAGATTCTTCTCAGAATCCTTGCCAAAATACTTAATAATTCAGTGGAGCCACAAATAGCATAATGCCATTTCTCCCTTTGAATTGGATCATTAGTTAGAAAATAATCACAGAGCAACGTGAACATCTGTTAGTTATGCTAAAAAAAAAAAAACCACAACCCCCTGAATAAGTAATCTTTATGTAATCTGAAGTTATTACTTGTGCCTGGAAAGGAAGATCTCCAGGTAACAAGGTTTTGAATGAGATAATCATATCTTTGGAGGATTAGAAAGAAAAGAACTTCAATGGCTTACCATTGGAGGGTATTAGTGCTTCATCTTGTTTTGAGAGTTGCTGAACAATCGGTTGAACGAAGTGACCTGTTCAGTCAGATTCTGAACTCTTCAATTCTCCTTCAGGAAACTCTGGTTGTACTGCATGCAATTTGAAAAAGTATGAAAACTGTAACACTCTGCATTCATATCATCCAATATTAAAGGAAACCCATGTGGATGTTCTGTTTGAGTTGAAGGGTCTGACCTCTTATCTGGCTACTTCAGGTAATGATCTACAGCAGTGGTTCCCAACCTTCCTAATATGCCGCGACCCTTTAATACAGTTCCTCGTGTTCTGGTGACCCCTTTGCCCTGCTTGGAAGAGGCCACAAGCCCCCTTTGGCAGGCCACTGCCGCAGGGGCCATAGAAACTTCCTCCGATGCCATTGACTGACATCCCCTCCTGCCTATCAAGCTGTAACCCCTTCCTCCCCCCCTCCTCCAGACTCAAGCCCTTTGTGCCTTTTTCTTTACTGGCCCATGGCGACCCCTGTGAAATGGTTGTTCGACCCTCCACAGAGGGGTCCCGACCCCCCCCCCCCATGTTGGCAACCACTGATGTACAGTATGTTGAGATTCCATCCTCTTTACCAGGTGTCTTAATTCTCTGTTTTCTCCGTTTTAATGTTTATATCTGAAAGTGGGAGCTCAGGACAAAAAAGGGACTGGTTTGGTGTTCTACCCACCTTGCTGCTCCACAGTCTCTCTTCCTAAGTCAGTCAAGCTGGTCTTAGGGGTGGGATTGGAGTCCTCAGGGCTGGTTTCACTTAGGGCAGGTATGTCCAAACGTTGGCCCTCCTGATGTTTTGGACCACAGCTCCCAGAATTCTAAGCTTAGACTGCCAGTGGCAAAGGACTGTGGGAGTTGTGGTCCAAAACATCTGGAGGGCCGAAGGTTGGACATGCCTGACTTAGGGACTTTAATGTCTGTGCAGAGGCAACTTTGTTGGGAATGGCTAGGGAATTCACGTCCTCCATGATGACCATAGGTTTGCTGCAAAGCAAAAGCAAAGTGTTCTGCTTATATACCGCCCTATACCACTTCAAGTAGTCTCTGGGCGGTTTACAGTTTTTGAATTACAGTAGGCAGGCTACACACTGCCCTCCCTCCAGCAAGCTGGTATCTTCAGATGGTATCTCCTCTTTTTTAGCAGCTGCCCTGGCTGCTGGTCTGTTTCCAGGCACAATTCATAGTGTTGGTTTTGACTTACAAAGCCATAGCTGACTTGAATCCAAGATCACATCGCCCTGGCCCCTTCTTTGCTCTCTTTCCACAGGCAAGCAAAGATGTTCTCTTCAAGCAAACCTTTTTTCCCCTCGTTAGCTAGCTGCCTAAGGGTGGGGGAACTGCTGGTTTTTGCTTGCTTTTCCCCTTTTCCAGTTTTCACATTGTTTGCTTTAATATTGTAAGCTACATTGGGTACTCTTGAGAAGAAAGACAGGTTATAATTATCTCAAATTACTAACTAGGAATAAATAATATTTATGGACTCAAACCTGAAATTCTTGAATAGACCTGTGGCCTAGGTTTTTACCAATTTGCTTAACGTTCCCTTGCCATAGGTTCTTCATAATATGTATGAGGCCTCAGCTTGATCATGCTGCATTTTCTTTTCCCTAGGGCGTACTGGCTTTTCATCCTGGAAACTTGCAGAAGGTTAAAAAGAGTTTATCAGAATAACCTAGTCCCTTGCATTCTTATCTATGAAATTTAGATCAAAAGCTTTGTAGTTGTGGACCATTCTTGAAGAACCAGTGTGGTATCTATTTGTGCTTTCTGAACAAAACTTCTCTTACATATAAGATAAAATATGTAGGATTAATATTAGACCTAAAATGTGCATCAACAAACCTAAAAAGTACAAATAAAGGGTAGTGGAGTTGGATGTACCCTAACATTAATTTAAATTACGATTCAGCTGAACTTCAGAAATCTTCTCCATTCTGCTCGCCTTCTTTCAGGAACTATTATGTCAAGGAAAAAATGTGGTTGTAATATAATGTTTCTACATCTTGACTAATACAGAACAATGAGCATGCAGTTAAACTACTGGTAGCACTTTTCTAGAAGTTGAGTCATGGCAACTGGACTTCTTTTCTTGAGAGACTGAAACGTTTTGCTGCTCATCCAAACAGCTTCATCAGTCAATATCTTTGATGAGAAGCAAAATGTTTCGATCTTTCAAGAAAATGGTCCAATTGCCATGACTCAGCTTCCAGATAAACTCACCCGTATTACTGAGAATCTTCACAAACTAGCACTTTCTTTGGATGAAGGTGTAACAATAAAGATGAAGTATAGCGATATCTTTAAGCCTTAACATGAATTTAATTGTGATCATTCATGGATTACAATTATTGATTCTTGTTAGCTCCACATTGGTGGATGTGTGTGTTCAAAAATAAGTACAGTGGGATAATTATTATTGGGATTGCACCCTGAATCTTTCATTAGCTTTTGCTCATTTTGTTCTACTTGCTTTGAAGTAAAATGTCCAGTATGTTACCCAGATCTCTGTGTGAGGAAAAATAAATGTTACATGAAACAGGGCTTTAAGAATCTTTCTAGCAGTTCATTCTTTTTGAACTGTGATTTAGAATTTTGGAAGAGAACTGAAAATGAATTAGAACCTCTCTTTGCCTCTGGGCAGAAAAAACGACAAGGTTGTTTTTGCACTGTCTTGGCTTGAGCAACAATCTTACATGAGTTTTGTAGCCCTGAGGCTCGGTTTCAGACAGAAGGAGCCCAGAAGCTCCTCTGGAATGTGCAGTTGGCTGAGACTCCCAGAAGACATTAGTGCTGGGTCATGACAGCGAAATTAAGTCAAATAATTATTTTGGATTTTTATTTCCAGCCGTAGTATTAACAAGTGCAGCAATGGCATGTTTAAGACTGAACCTCCGAATGAGGGTGCATTCTGTATGGTAGTTAACGGATGAGAAGCACTCTTAAATGGGTTATCTCACTTGTATTCCTCTTTAATGACCCCGTATTGTAAAGCTGAATTTTAAAGGATCTCTCGAAAGAAGGGAAAGAAGTTTCAAAAGGTTTTTGTATGCACTGACAGGTGATACATCAATTAAACCATTAAATAAATCACAAGCAGGTGCTAAGTTTTGGCCCATTTAGGCCTTTGTCAGGTGGAGTTCCATTTATCCACGGAGGGTACAGAAAAAAAAATCAAAATTGTGGCAAAATGTGTGGCCAGATGTCT
This sequence comes from Phrynocephalus versicolor, assembly GCA_023846285.1. Taxonomy (NCBI): domain Eukaryota; kingdom Metazoa; phylum Chordata; class Lepidosauria; order Squamata; family Agamidae; genus Phrynocephalus; species Phrynocephalus versicolor. Next base: position 3,735,745 of record JAHTLZ010000268.1, on the reverse strand, counting down.
ATGTCAGTTTCAAAAGAAGGTTTGTAAAGTGAAGCTGGGAGTTTTGTTTTAAACCCTGCCTCTGGCAGTGTTGATTGAATTGTGCCTGATGGAAGGCTGCCACAACTACAGGAGTAGCTGCCCCCTCACTCTGGAAGAAAAAAGTTCCTTTTTGGCTGAGGATTGGCATTACGCCGAAATGAGGGAGACCTCATAGCACAACAGTAGGGATAAAATTGAGCTTGCCCGATTGTCAAGCCAGTTACAACTAAATGAATAGCAGGACCTACTGGTTGGAGGAAGATGTTGCTCTCAGTTTACCATCTTGCTTGCCTGATATGAATTCAGAACCAGTTCATGGTTGCAGATGGTGCCATGAGAGTCTGTCCAGAGTCAAACAAACCCCCCCCCCCCAAAAAAAAACCCATTGTGGTCCTTGTACATACTCCAAAGGCAGGGGTGTTTTCCATGGCTTCAGAGACTAGGACTCGGGGCAATCGTTTCAAACTACAGGAAAAGAGATTCCATTTGAACATTAGGAAGAACTTCATGACAGTTAGAGCTATTCGGCAGTGGAATATGCTGCCACAGAGGGTGGTAGACTCTCCTTCTTTGACGGTATTTAAGCAGAGGCTGGATGGCCATCTGTCGGAAATATTGTGAAGGGGTTCCTGCTTGGCAGGGGGTTGGACTCGATGGCCCATGAGGTCTCTTCCAACTCTATGATTCTATGACTCTCTTCTACTTTTGCACTTCTTCCTGCACTTAAATTGGTCCACAGCTATGCCTGCTTGTCAGTATAACAACAACTTGATCTCATGACACCAATGATCTTCCTTATGGTGGTGGCAACAGAATCGCATGATGCTGTTCAGGTCTTATCACTTGAGGTGGTATTGATGGGTGGGAATATGATTTTTCTAATCATTGCTTCTTTGTGGTTTTGTTGCTTCCACAATCTGATCTATGCGCCTGTGGTTATGCCCATTCACTTGTGGCATTTTATCTTTAGATATGTAACAAATTGCCTGTGTTGTGGGTCAAGAAGGTCAGAGAGGATAATCTTCATGTTGGATACAATGGGAAAATTGTGCCTTCTCAGAAGGTTAAAATCACTCTGGCTAATGGCTATTATTACCACCCCCTGGTGTAGGCGATGAGATGGTTTATGTGTTTCTTGAAAAGTGTTGCAGATTGAGATCATTTGCTTCTGCAAAGTCAAGGATTTGTAATCCATCTTCATTGTGGTATCCATAACCTTGGCTCCTATTGCACTGGGAACCATTCCTGTTGTTTCCCATGTGGCCATTCAAGTCATCTTAATGAAAGGCAAATATTTTGGTCTATAGTGCATTCCAGAATATATCTTTAATGTCTCTATCAAGTCCTGTTTGTGGGGTGTAGGCAGAAAACTAAGAGTCAGAGGATGGGGGTATGAATGGTAACAGAGTAATTGGAGTGTCTTGGGACCTCAGGTACATGGTGTGTAGGTCCTTGCTCATGACAATGGCAACAGTATGTTGCTGAAGATGCCCTGATAATTCAGTTTGTAATCCTCTCTGATGTCCTTGGATTTCTGACCCTTTTGTCTCATCTCTTGAAGTCTTGCTATGTCGATATGGTGGCATTTCAGAACTTCGTCCAGTGTGTACTAAGTCCAATCAATGTTCCAGTGTTGAGTGTAGTGATTTGCAGTGGTTGTGGTCTTCTCTGAGCTAGCTTCTTTAGCTGGTCCTGTTTCTTGTTGGCTTCTCATGTTGATCAGGTGGGGCCAGTGTGGATCACCTATGGAGAATGCCCTAGTAGTCATTTTGGTTGGATTGTTGCAACAAAGATCCTATTTAGCTCAGCACGATTGGGTTATGTGTATGTGGCAGTTCCCAGCAATACCACAAACAGACCATTACCCGTTTTTAGAGTATATAGCTCTCTATATAGTACTGCAGTTTCAGTGGCAGTGTGGCTCTGTATAGACAGATGGAAAAATCCACATTTCCTTTTGTATCCATTATGTGCCTTCTGAGTCTGGCAACAGGAAAGAGTGCATCTTAATTCAGAAAAATGTATACAGTATTTGCAATGGCTTTTAGTGGGAAAAAACTACTACAAGGCAATACAGTGGACCCTTTTATAACAAATGGTTTGTATAACATAAAATCTGTACAACATAAAAAAATCCGGAGATAGGGGAAATTTGCTTAACAGAATTGCCTATGGGGCAGATCCGTACAACATAAAAATGGGATTACTCCTTTTTCATTGCATTCCTATGGGAAATTTGTATAAAGGAAAATTTGCTTAACATAATTTCATTGGGAACGAATTAATTCCTTTATACAGGGTACCACTGTACGTATTTTAGATAATTGTGTATGAGTAAAATGTATACAGATTCAATTGCTGATAAAAAAATATATCTCAAAATAGGCATATTCATAGATTTTTTTAAAAAAATTCTCATAACCCAATATAGAACTAGATAGCTCGAGAACAGGTGGAATTCTGAGAAATGGAATGAAAATGAAAGGTGCATCATTACATATCCCTGTCTGAATACCTGTTGGGGAACATGAATAGGAGGGTGTTCATGTGTTAAGTTCCATAGGCCTTTGGGCAGCTGTTATGGAAACAGAATGGTAGAGCATGGTTGGGTTCTGGGTTTGTAGTCCATCTGCTGTTAGTTTCTTACTTGCTTTCACGTTGACATTCTGCTTTGAAGTTTGCCTGCTGATAAAGCCATTAAGTTCAGACCCATTGACTCTCTCTCTCTCTCTCTCTCTCTCTCTCTCTCTCTCTCTCTCTCTCTCTCTCTCTCTCT
>JAHTLZ010000268.1:3703568-3732938 GCA_023846285.1 Phrynocephalus versicolor | reverse complement strand
TCTCTCTCTCTCTCTCTCTCTCTCTCTCTCTCTCTCTCTCTCTCTCTGTGTGTGTGTGTGTGTGTGTATTTTGTGTCATTACAGTTGTGACAGACTCTTCATGACTCCAGATCCATGGAGTTTTCTTGGCAGGAATACTGGAGTGGTTTGCCAGTTCCTACTCCAGGTGCTACAGCACCTGTGGATTCAGACGGTCCCCCATTTTCTATTCTGTGATGCCGAGGGATACAGCTTGACTTACAAATCCTTAAAGGACTTGGAAGTCTCCAAAGCACATTGTGAGAGGGTAATTTCATTTTTAAGTTTGGTTGAAACAGTCATGTTTGCATGTTGCTAGGATAAAAACTTATTGTAGCCTCCCCAGGCTCCCTTTCCTTAAGTACGTTATATTCACATTTGTGGTTATACAGTATAGCTATTTAACTCTGACATTATATTGCTGTTGTGGACTGAGTGGAACTTTTTTCATGTTCAGTTGCTGCGGAATTTAAATATTTTACTGTCCAATGTTTTAAGGGAAAGGAACTAGTTAATCTGCTGGACATTAAAGCTTTGCATAGGACTCTATTTTGTCTGGTCAGACACCCCACCCCCAGAGTACTGTGTCCAGTTCTGTGCACCTCAATTTAAAAAGGATGTTTACAACCTCAAGCGGGTACAGAGGAGAGAGACCAGGATGGTTGAAGCCTGGAATAAATTTCTTGTGTTACAAGGAACGGCTTAGGGAGCTGGGAATCTTTAGCCTTTCAAAAAGAAGGCTAAGGGGGGATATGATAGGTATGTTTAAATATTTGAAAGGATGACATATTGAAGAGGGAACAGGTTTGTTTCCCATGGCTTCAGATGCGGGGCAGTGGTTTCAAACTACAGGAAAAGAGATTCCATTTGAACATTAGGAAGAACTTCATGACGGTTAGAGCAGTGGAATATGCTGCCATGGAGGGTGGTGGAGTCTCCTTCTTTGAAGGTTTTTAAGCAGAGGCTGGATGGCCATCTGTTGGGGTTCCTGCAAGGCAGGGAGATGGCCCTTTAGGTCTCTTCCAACTCTATGATTCTATGACAAGGGTGGGATAAAAGCCCTTCATATAAGGGTGTCAATTGGAGTGTATTTGTCCATGGAATCAGGATTGCATGCTGCATTCAACCTGTTATTTGCCATCTTGATTCCATAGACACAAACCGATTGGTACCTTTATATGAAGGAATTTTATTCCAGCCTTTTCCTGTGTAAAGTTTTAGATGGAGCTCTACTTGGAAGTAAAAAACAAACCAAAGCACATAGTCAGTTCAGATGTGTTATTAATTATTTTCTTGATTTACCATATATCCAGCCTTTCTTCCAAAAGTGAGGCCCAATTCACAATATTTAAAACGCGTACAGGCAATGTTTGCTCTAAACTGTGTGGTCGTGCAGCTCTGGAGTGGGGTTGCTCATATGCTTGCTTTTGCAGCCAGAACTCTCTGCATACAGGGTGGGATCCCCGCCTAGTGCTGTGGAAAATTAGAGGAAACATTTCAGACAGGTAAGATAGACTGAAGAAACAGATGAAGAAAAATATATCCAGATGATTGTCACATTAAAATGCTGTAAAACTCTTAATTAAAAAAGCACCTGTTTTTTAAAAAGGCACAGTACATTAAAACCTGTCTCCTCAGCTATCAGTACAGTATAACAATAGGGCCATATAACATTAGAAGGAAGTACAGTAGGACCCCTGTATCCGCTGAGGATCGGTTCCAGGCCTTCCTGTGGATAACAGAAACTGTGGATAAGAGCAAACGCCAGAGAAAACCCCAAAACCGATGTTTTGCGACAGTAGCTTGCTTTATGGCTGCTGTTTTGTGACAGTATCTTGCTTTATGGCTGCTTTTTGTGAGAGTATCTTGCTTTACGGCAGCTGTTTGAGTTGTTTATTTCATTTTTTTTCTCTGCCATCTGTGGATAACTGGAGAAGTGGTTAATGGATCAGTGGATACGGGGGTCCTGCTGTTACTGAATTGTAACATTACAGGAGAGCAGTCTGGAGACATAGCCATTAGACATGGGTGTTTTGTTTTAGAAGGGAACTAGTTCCGAAATGAAACATGACAGTGCTGGCGTTCGGAATGCAGTTCCACCCTCCAGAACAATATCAACAACTGTCTTACCTTGCCTTACCTCACGTGGGGTGAAACTCCAACCAGGCAGCAGCCTCCGATGTAGCCTCTTTCCCTCTCCCTGGCGCTGGCCAGTCAGCTGTGCAAGGACATGCATCATCCTGCCTCCCTGCCTGTTTGGCCAGTCCCAGGGAGAAGGAAAGATGATGGGTTGGAGGCTGCTTCCTGGTTGGAGATCCGACACCAGCACAAGGTAGAGCAAGGTAAGACAGTCATTGATTTTGTTTTGGAACCAGTCCCCTTCTGAAACGAAACGCCCATATCTAAAAGACCTGTACCAAGTTACGGTTTTGCTCTGTGTGAACTGATAGTATGGGTCAGGAGATCCTAAGGAAAGACACGTCTTGGGTAATAGATCGTGGGATAGAAACCAGCAGAAAATGAAGAGCAAGGTTTGAGGAAGGTAGAAGAGAATTCCTGCAACTGGGGCATGATGGTCCAGTCAACATGGACATCAAAGAAACCTAATTGTGTGCAAGATTGCCAAGGGTGATTTGCCCTTTGGAGAAAAAGAAGGAAGTGCTGCTATGGCTGGTCAAGCAATAGGGTGGCTAAAATAGATAAAATAAGGAGTGTCTTGAAAACTACAAACCTGAGGTAGCAATTGGTATTGGAGATGTGGAAGAGAGGAGAGGACAATGACATTGCATGACTGGTACAAAATGTCATGTGGTGGTGGTGTGTCCTTACAGTCCTGCATAGAATTTATATAGCTGTTTTACCCATTGTGGCTTCTGTTGTCATTGCTGCATTATGATACAGCAACATCTGGGGATCTTAATTGCAGTTGTTGATAGTCCTTCAGTTGCAAATGTCTTGTAAACCTGTCTTTGTGTTCATGGCTGTGGGAAAGCAGTTTACATGGTCGTAAAAATAATACACAGAGCTTAGCAGGTTTTAAAGGAATTCTTGTTTTGGGAATGTTGAATCCTATCTATTCTCATAGAGTTCCCTAAACACTTTAGCCTAATGCAGATTCTTGTTGCTTCAGTTCTCCTTAGAAATTGGCTCTTTTGGTTTTTTGCTTTTTAAACAAGCTACAATATGCGTATCTGCATGCATGGCTCTATTTTTTTTTCTTTTTGAACACTAGTTTCTGTTGAAGCAGAAGGAACTCACAGAAGCAAACCATCCTGGTGTCTGGCCATAGTTGGCAGCTGCTGGGACACAACACAGATGGGCAAGCGTTTGACAGCTCTTGTTCATTATCTGCTTTTCTGGCTAAAGCCCCTGTGGTTATCTTTGTCTTCTGGCCATAATGCAGCTGCATGGTGTCCACTGAGCCTAGCATTCTCTGTGTTGGTGGAGCAGGAAGTCAGAGGGATGAGCTGCTTCCATGTCCTGGGTTGATGCTGGGAGGTGCTATTCAGTTTTCTTTTTTAGTCTCAAAATTGCAGGATGCGCTCTCTCTCTTAGCGAGTCAACTCTTCTGTAGGTTCCAGTTACTCCGGCGGGCTTACTCAAACTGACTTACTTGAGCAGAGTAAATTGCATTTAGAATTTCTATCATTTTGGAGAAATTGAATCGCTAAATCCCCACTGATTTAGTGAGCATGCTTCTTTTCTTCTTCTTTTTCTTAGCATCTGTCCCACTTGGTGGTGGGGTCCGCTAGTCTGGTTTTGCCTTTCACTTGCCATGGTTGTGGGCTAGGTAGGTGACTCCTGGACAACTTCATGTCTGCTGTACTGCCTGCTGTAGTGCAATTGATTATGTTTAAGTAACAGAATTTTGACCACTGAATAAACGAAATCTCCCATTTTTGGCATGGTGTGTTTAGTCCCTGTGGGTGTAGAAGAATGTGTGTGTGGATCAAAAATCTGTTAGAGGTAGTTGCTTTGGTACCTTCTTTATCTGAGAGGCAATTCAGATCCCGAATACTTCAAGAATAGCTTATTCCAGGTGTGGCCAAACTTCAGCCCTCCAGATGTTTTGGACCACAAAATCCCAGAATTCCAAGCCTGTATTGCCAATGAAAAGGACTGTGGGAGTTGTGGTTCAAAACAACTGGAGAGCTGAAGTTTGGCCACCACTGCCTTATTCATTTTATAGCCCCATTTTCAGGAAGAAAACTTGGAATAAAGAGTAGAGCAATTATGAATAAGGAATAAAACACAAAGAACATTTGTGAGCAGGTTCCTGGCTTGTGTTATTTTTTTAATGGAAAGTAAACCTGTTTGATTAGAATCACTCTGATTTCACTATATGCAGGAAAAGTTGTTCAACACTTGTGCCCTGTGTTTCTCCCAGTTTGACTTTTTCGGATAAATACTGTCTTTACTCCGTGAGATAAAATAATCAGCTTTTTCTTTTCTTTTTCATTTTACTTGATCTGTGGGAGAGGAGAGGAAGGGCTGAACACTTTTCTTGGCTATTTTTCCATAACAAGAAAAAAAGCTGTAAAGTAACATAGGCCAATTCATTTTTATTTCTATTATATGCAGGTTCTTTTTGATTTCTTCTTCTGTCATTTTATAATATTGGTGCATACTGGAATTCCTTCATTTGCTATATCTAAGTGGATTATCTATAAACACTAACATTGAAACATAAAAGTTGGTTTTTAAGGTTCTACCATGCCCTTTTGTTTTGATTTTGTTCTGTGTGACTCAAATTATTTACATTTTGCGTCATACAGGATACTCCATAATCTATCTGCTTAAGGAGTGATTTTCATTCCTTAATATTGCCTATTGAGAGGGATTTCAAATCATATAGTTTTTTGAAGTTTTACTGTGTGTGGTCTAGACAGGTTATAAAGATTTGGTGTGCAAGTATGATGATCCTATTTTTGCTAATCTAGTTTGTCATGCTTTTCTTTGCAGCACAACCTGAAAAACCGCATGCTGTTGGCTGCTTTCATACACTCGCACAGAATCATGGAGTACACACACACACCTTGTTGTGATCTATAGCTATAAAAAGATAAGAAATGTTATTTTTGAATGTAGCATTTGAAACTTACAAGGAAGTCGAAAAAAAAAGAGAGTAAAAATTGTGTGCCTGAACTTCTGTAGTAAACCATTTGGAAATCACAGCTCCAGTGGAAAGATACAGAATGTATGGCCAGTCAAATGTTGGATTATAACTCCCATCATGTTTCATCATTGGATGTGTTGGCTAACGTTGAGACAAGTTACAGCCCTACAGAATTTGCTGAGACCCATGTTCTTCAACCTTAGCCTAGGTTACTGCTAAGTTTAAGATGGAAGTCATGTGATGGAAAGATTTTGAGTCTAGTCACTTTGGCGTCTTAAAAATTTCTCTGCGGAGAAACATTTGAAAGCCCTCTAATCAAAATTTATCTCTGCTTCTTAATCTACAAGAGAATGCATGATGCAATATCCCTTGAACCAAAGAATGTATGTATCTTAGTTAATGCCTCTGTGATCTGTAATGCTTTAGAGGTCTTTGCAGATATCCTTGGGTATGAGTGTAGTATTATTGAGGGCAACTTTGAAGTATCATTAGTTTAGCTGAGAAGTTTATATTCTTGGCAGACTTCTGTTGTCTTCAGAGACCAGAAATCGACAGTTCATGTTTTTCCTATCAAGGGACTGTAGTACAAGCAAAGTTTCACCTGGTGCATGTTTTTGCCTGATACAAAGTCACAGGAAATTCCCCAGAATGTTCTTTATTTTATTTGCACCCTTTATTCCAAGAACCGAAATCCAGCTTGCCTTACGGTAGAGTTACAATCAGTTTGACTAAAGTGTAGAAGGATACGAATCCAGTGGTACCTCGGTATATGAAATTAATATATCCTCTGGGACACTTCCTCAAGCTGAAATTTTGTAAACCGGAAATACACGGGTGCGCAATAAATCCTGGGAAAGGAATTCCTTTGAAAATAATCATAAACCAAGGTTTTTCGGGAAAACTTCATAAATGGAGGCATTATTTTCAATGGATTTCCTTTTGTGAAGTGAAAATTTCGTTAACCAAGGCATTCTTAAATCGGGGTACCACTTTACTAACATCTAATTAAATGTATTATCATGCTGAAATGCAACTTAAACATTCAACACTACAAAATATGTGAATTAGAATATTAATATTAACCTTAGGAGTTCAAGAATCTGGAACAGTCAGTTGGGACTCTCTATAAAAGCCTTTGTCACTTGTCAAAGGCCTTTCTGAATTAAAAAAAGCCTTTGTGTGCCAGCAAAAGAGAGGGGACAGTCCAAAATCTGGCAATGGCCATACAGAAAGTCCTCATCTAGTGAGCCTCTGATGTTGGTGAGGTCCCTTCTGCAAATTCCAAACTTTGGCCAGGTTTGTATAAGAAAATGTGATCTTTGAGATACCTTGGACCCAAGCTGTGATTTTATAGGTTGTTATCTGCATTTTGGCTTGTGTCTGTAAGTGGGCTGGTAGTTAGAAGATAGTTGATGCACCTTGTAAATAGCCTTGGTGACTAATTGATATGAAATGTTTCGACCAGCTGAAATTTCTAGACGTTCTTCAAAGTTAGGTTCGTGTATTTTGCTGGAATGTAACTAAGATGTCTCTGTAGCAAAGTCAGACATCTCAGAAAAAAGGTGCCGCTGGTGAGATTAGTATGAGCTGTACAAGGCCGAGAGTTGAACCCAGCTGTGCTTCCAGGCTGTGACTCAGATTTTTCAGTGAGAGCTTAACCCCATCTCACCCATGTTGTTATAAGCATTCTCCCATCCTTTCAACGGGTGTGTGTGTTGTGTCATTTCAGTCATTACCGACTCTTCGTGACTCCATATCCATGGAGTTTTCTTGGCAGGAATACTGGAGTGGTTTGCCATTTCCTACTCTAAGCGCCTACAGCAGCTGGTATTCCTTGGAGGTCTCAAATTCAAGTACTAACCAGGGCCAACCCTGCTTAGCTTCTGAAATCAGGCGAGATTGGATGTGCTTAGGGCATCTAGGCAGCTTTCAACGGTAGTCTGAATAAAGGTCCACATTCTTTGTCCTCCTACTTTCCATGACTGACATCAAACATTGTTTTAGGATACAGCTCTTCAAATCCATCTGGTTTATAAATGTAGAAAATTGATTATGTAGTCCAAAGTTCAAAACAGCAAGAATATGTCCAATACTGCCTCAGAATATTATGTCCACAAGTGAAGAGAATGCTTCCAGACCAGGGACAGACATTAAAATGCTGATCTGGCCATGATTCCCAGCTGTTTCTCCAAGGGCATCACTGGGTCATCACATGCACAGAATGTCTCCTGTGTCAAGTAGAAGCAGATCTGGATGTCATCAGCATACCGATAGCACCTAACCTCAAAACTTCAAATGAAAGGAAGAACTGCAGGCTAAATCACCTCTTGGGAATAAGCCCTCAAAATTAAATGGGTTTTTAAGGTACTCTAGCACTGGCTTTCTCAGTCTGTGTATCTGAAATGGCAGGGAAGACATGGAAGGGGTGTGTGTGTTTGTGTGTGTGTGTTTGGATAATTGCTTTGGATTCCTGCAGCCACAAAACATTTCAGCAACTCGGACTCTCTCCTGTGGCTCATCTGTCTTTCTCTCTCTCTTGCTTTCCCCCCTCTAGGACACCTCTCTCTTTATTTCACTGCACCTCTCTTCTTTTTTCTGATAATAGCTACTCTCCCACCTTCTGTCTGTCTCCCACATTTCTTCATGGATCTACAGTGGACCCTTGTATAACAAACAGTTTGTATAACGTAAAATCTGTACAACATAAAAAATTCCAGAGATAGGGGAAATTTGCTTAACATAATTAATTGCCTATGGGGTGAATCTGTACAATATAAAAATGGGTTTACTCCGTTTTCAATGCATTCCTACGAGAATTTGTATAAAGGAAAATTTGCTTAACATAATTTCATTTGGAACAAATTAATTCCTTTATACAATGTACCACTGTATTTTCTTTCTGCCTCGCTAAGTACCTCCTCTCTTCTCTCTTTGTGGCTTCTTCTCTCCCTAGCTCCTACCCCCCAACCTACAAATGTTAAATTGAATTAAAGTTCATTTATATCATTAGACACAAAGCATGTGGCACTTTAAAGACTAACTTTCATATTTCAATGCAGCGTTTCGTGGACATGTCCACTTCTTCAGATATATAGAGCAGCAAATTTCTGCTGCTCTATGTCTGAAGAAGTGGGCATGTCCACGAAACGTTACATTAAAATATGAAAGTTGGTCTTTTTTTTTTTAATAATTTTTTATTAGTTTAAAAAAACATATACAAATTACATAAAAGAAAAACAAACATCGACAACAGTGCACCCCTTCACCAACAGGATCACTCTTCATATTTACATTCATCATCCTCCCCTCCAGAACAGAATCGATTGTTGCGCGGAAACCTTACCCTTATTCCGTACAAGTACGTATTCAATGAATCTACCCCATATATCATAGAAAATATCTCTTTTTAACTCTCCTTTTTTAACCTTGAGAGAGCAAGTCAATTTATCATTTAAAGCTATATTCCATACTTCCTTATACCATTCTTCTAAACATAGTTCATATTTAGATTTCCAATTTCTAGCAATTATTAATCTAGCTGCTGTCAACAAATTTGTAATCAACTCTTTAGTTTTAACATCATAGTTATGGTCCACAAATATTGATAACAATGCAATTTCAGATTTAGGCTCTATAGTCATTTCTAATATATCACTTAATTCTTTAAAGATACATTTCCAAAATTTCTGTATCTTTTTACATTCCCACCACAAATGATAAAAGGTACCAATCTCATTATCACATTTCCAACAAAGCTTAGAAAAATTTACATTCATTTTATTCAATTTCACTGGTGTCATATACCATCTTAAACTTATTTTAAAGAAATTTTCCTTTATTCTAACAGACAAAGATCTGAGTATTCTCATTCTCCACATTTTAGCCCAGTCTTCTTCTCTTATTTCTTTTTTAATATCTTGTTCCCACATTAATTTCGATCCAAGTCCTCCCCTATTATCATCTAAATCCGAAATAATTTTATATAGTTTGCTAACAATACCCTTTACTATCATTTCACTCTGAGTATCCTCATACAACAGTAAATGCTGTTCATATTTTGTATACTCTCTACATTTATTATTTTTCTTTAACCACGTATCAGTCCATTTCTTTAATTGTATAAAATTGAACCATGATATATCCCTAACTTGGAGAACTTCATTCATTTGTTCTTTCCCTCTCATCTTGTCTATCCAGTCTTTCAATCTAATCACTTGTTTATCCCTAAATACTTTTTTAAAAACTTTCAAATTTGAAGGGAAATTCTCCATTTCAGTTACAGATCTCAATGGTGAGTCTAAGGGACATAATTTTTTCTTATGCAAATACCATGCATTTAACATAGATCGAAGAAAGGGGTTGTTAATCTCATTTAACTTTGATTTCTTAGTAGTGCCAAATAGGTATTTTTCAATATCCTCCTTTATTTCCGATGATTCCATTTCCCACCATATTAATCTTTCTGGACTAAACACAATATCCCCAATAAACCTTATTTGATTTGCTAAATAATAGTTTTTAACATTCGGTAGACCTATACCACCTTTATTCTGGGCCATATACCAATATTTTTTGTTTATTCTAGCTTTTTTACCACTGTTACAATAGTTGTTAATTAAATCTTGCCAAAATTTAAGGTCATCCTTACTTAGCTGTATTGGAAGCATCATAAAAAGAAAATTTAACTTTGGTAGAATTTTCATTTTCATCAATGCAATCTTCCCAAACCAAGAAAGTTTTAAACTTGAATATTCTAACATTTTATTCTTAATTTCTTTCTTCAGTTTACTATAATTAAATTCCTTTAGTTTCTGTGTATCCTTTGCTAATTCTATACCTAAATACTTAATTGAATTACTTATCTTACATCCGTAGTTGTGGGTAAACACTTCTTGTTCTTCCTTGTTATGATTAAACAGCATCGCCTGAGATTTCTGCCAGTTAACCCTCAATCCAGATATTGACCCAAATTTCTCCAGATGATATTTAAGTCTCTCCATACTCTCTAGTGGGTTTTTAATTGTCAATAAGGAATCATCTGCAAATAAATTAATCTTTACTTTATTATCAATACCTAGTCCGCTAATTGACTCATCATTTCTTATTTTATCCGCTAACATTTCAATCATTAAGCAAAATAAAACTGGGGAGAGGGGGCAACCTTGTCTAGTGCCTCGGCCTAGAGATATCCTATCTGAAATCCCATCATTAATTATTATCTCAGATGTATTTTTAGAATATAATTGATCTATCACACCTCTAAATTTCGCTCCAAACCCCCAATTTTCAATCACTATTTTTAGTGTTGGCCATTCCACACAATCGAAAGCCTTAAATATATCCAATGATATAATGCCAGCCTTCCGTTTGTTCATTTCTATATCATATATAATATTCAGCACTCTTCTAGTTAAATTAGACATTTGTCTTCCCTTTAAAAACCCATTTTGATCTTCCTTAATATATCTTGTAATGAACCCATTCATTCTGTTCGCTAATATTGCAGTAAAAATCTTAGCATCTTGATTTATTAATGAAATAGGTCTATATGAACTAGGGTCCATCACATCCTTATTAGGTTTTGGAATAAGAATTGTTAATGAATGTTTCCAAGATAATGGTATTTTATCTCCTTGTAAAATTCTATTAAAAAGTAATTTTAATCTTGGGACTAAAGCTGATTTAAACAATTTATAAAAATCTGAATCCAATCCATCACAACCCGGGGTTTTACCATTTTTTAGCTTGTCAATAATTGCTCCGATCTCTTCCTCTTGAATTGGTTTTTCTAATTCTCTCATGTCTGTCTCTAATATCTTATCTTTAACAATTTCTTTAACATACTTTTCTATGTCTGCTTTTGAGGCATTACCTCCCTTATATAAATCTTCATAAAATTCTTGAAATATTTGCAATTTATCTTTCATCAAGCCACACTTCTTTCCTAATTTATCTCTAATCACACCTATTGCATTTTTTGCTCTTCTAGCTTGACATAGCCGTGCCAAAAATCTAGAATTCTTATTACTAAATTCAAAATAATTTCTCTTCATATACATTAAATCCCTCTGAACTTTGTCTAATTCTATGCTATCTAGTTCTTTTCTTTTAGCTTTTAGAACTTCAAGCTAAAAGAAAAGAACTAGAAAGTTGGTCTTTAAGGTGCAACATGTTTTGTGATTTTTGTTTTGTTTTGTTTTTCTTTGAATTTGCCTGTAATTCTTGAAAGGACTAACATGGTTACCCTCTCTGAAATTTATATCATTAAAATACAATTAAAAATAAATCCATTTTAAATCACTGAATTAAAATTTATCAGAAAAATAGTGAAAAACTAGCACACATTGCTGGAGGCCTGCTTAAACAGAAAGATCTTCATTTTCCACAATAAAGGAAAGTTCCCAGCTGGCACTGGGTAGAGTTTGGTCTAGTTAAGCTTCACAAGCTTCAGCAGAGGGCCTTCTCCCAAGTGAGCTACGTTTAGATGTCTTTAAGCTGTCTATCTGTCAGGGAGAACAGAATGAAGAATTTCCAGATGTGTAGCCCAAGATATCTGAAAATCCAATCTCTACTAAATGTCCCTCTTGAGTCCACGTTTGCTAGCTCAGAAAGAGTGATCAAAAGAGGTATAGTGGTATGGGTCGAACGGGTATAGTGTATGCCAGGCATGTCCAAACTTTGGCCCACCTGATGTTCTGGACCACAACCCCCAGAATTCTAAGCTTAGATTGCCAATGACAATGGACTGTGGGAGTCGTGGTCCAAAACATCTGGAGGGCCAAAGTTTGGACATGCCTGGTGTATGCCAACACAATGCTTAGTCTACCCCAGATAACCGGCTTCACCTGTACATGGTCAAATCTGTCAAATTGTGTGTTATGCTGGCTTGTTGGGTTGTTGTTGGTCGCAAAATAATGATAGGCTATTGCAAATCCCCCCCCGTCACTTCCCAAGTCTTGCCTGCTGCTGCATAGAAAATATTGGGAATATAAAGAGAGAATTTACCTAGACTAGAGAATGTCAACTAGAGAGGCCAGACAGGTCTTTGTATTGGAAGCCAGAATGGGGTGGTTATCAAAGCTAGAATGGCCCTCGTCCGGAGGCTGCGTGAGGGCCGGAGGCCGGAGTAAACTCAAGTTTGTGCTTCCTAAGGAGTCAGTCCATGTGGAATTTAGTAGTCTTCGTTTCCTGCTGCTTTTCGCCTTTCCCAGCATTATTGTCTTTTCCAGAGAATCCTACCTTCTCATGATATGCCCAGTGTAAGAGGAGACAACCTGTTTCACCACTTTTTCCTCTAGAGATAGTTCAGGCTTGATTTGATCTCGGACTTACTTCTTTTTCTTTCTGGCACAGCAGGGTATCCACAGAGCTCTCTTTCAGCAACACCGTATTTCAAATGAATCTGTTTTCGGGGGGTTTTTTCCCCCTGACTGTTTTTCTTCACTGTCCAGCTTTCATAGACATTCCTAGTGACCAGAAATAAAAGATTGTGGGAGACCTTGGTCTTTGCATCCAGTGACACAAATTCTTTCTTTGCTGTCCTTTTGAGACTTAGCCTTCTGATATTTGGCTTTAGTATCTCTTTGGATTGATGATCGAACCATGGTATTCAAAATTTGAGAGATGGTGTGATAAATTGTACCTCTAAACTTTTTATGTCCTTCCTTTCCCCTGATGCTTAGACATTCAGACAGCCATTGAAGTTTCTCATAGCAAGGAAGAGCTATTTACTTAAAAAAAAACCTTTCTTTACATTTGATGGAAAACTTCAGTTCTCCCTCTTTACAGCATCAGAAATACCATGATTTCAATGCAGTAATTGGGGAACTATTTGCTAATTCTTTATTGAGGAATATGAGCTTCTTGGCTCAGATGCTAACCATATTTAAGCTGGAAACAGAACCTCTCCTTCCTTGAGCTTTTAATTATGTAAATGGCTCAAGGGCTCATCCAGACAGGATTCATTTTCCCTCCCTTTCTGTCCCTGACTGCCGCCTGGTGTTGAACCAGCATGAACTTCTGTCTGCAGTTATTCCTAAACCAAACTTCTTTCCTCTTTAAAAACCATCTTTGAAGGAAACAATTCACAAATACTGTATATCAAGCTCTTGAAGAAACGTTTTAAAAATGTTCTGTGCTTTTTTAGTAGGTTAGTAGAGCTAACTTGGAAAGCTTCTTATCTGACTTCTCTAATGGAGATCACATCAGAAATTACCTATCTTTCAACCATACTTTCCAGAATCATAGAATCATAGAGTTGAAGGAGACCTCAGGGGCCATCCAGTCCAACCCCCCTGCCATGCAGAGACCCCCATCACAGTGCTGTATTTCCGACAGATGGCCATCCAGTCTGTGCTTAAAAACCTCCAAAGAAGGAGACTCCACCACCCTCCATGGCAGCATATTCCACTGCTGAACAGCTCTAACCGTCATGAAGTTTTTCCTAATGTTTAAATTGAAGCTCTTTTCCTGTAGCTTGAGACCATTGCCCCGAGTCCTAGTCTAGAGTAGAGTGGGAAGGTACAAACACAATGTGTACAGTCTTGGTTGAGGTATGAGAGGGATGTATGAAAAGAAGCAGCAACTGTGATTTTTATTAGGAGGCTGTATATAAGAGGCAAATGGTTGTAGCAAAAATTGCGCTTCAGCAGAGAAACCTTCATGGTTTCCATTTACAAACCGCCTTGCTTAAATCCTTAGATTTAAGAGCCCGTTATCTGCTTAGCTTCACTGTGCAATTAAAGCTAGGAGATCCTTTTTGCTATAGGTCTTTCCATCCATCAGGATAAGAATCCCATGATTAGTACAAGCACATCTTTAAGCACTTTGCTCTCCACTTCACCTGCCCTTGGAAAAATGAGAGCTGTCCTTTTATTCTTTAGTGTTGACACTGCATAGTGGTGTGTGAAGAGCCACTCTAGTTTTAGAAACATGTTTTCAATAATTATAGATTAGGTAAAAAGAAATATGAGATGATTTCGAGATACAAAATTCATTCAGATGCCTTTTCAGTCTTGTGACCTGAAATCGCACAGAACTGGACCAGCCCTGCACAACAGGTAGACTGCGGGCTACCGGTAGCCCGCAAAGGGTTCAAAAGTAGCCCACCGGCCATCAATAAAAAGTGAGGAGATAAGTTCTCCCCCCCCTCCTTCCCCCATCGCAAGGACCACCACTGCCCCAGCAAAGTTCTGGGTCTGCCAGCCCATTGTCTCAGCTAAGCGGGGCAGTTCAAGGGCCATGGTACATTGAAATCTGTTCTTTACAGAACAGATTAATTGGTTTTCAATGCATTCCTATGGGAAACCACTGCTCTACTTACATTTTTTTTTTAACTTATGAGCATATGCTCAGAACGGATAAAATTTGTAAGTAGAGGTTTTAGTATAGTAGCCCTCAGGCACTTTGAGCTGGACAAAGTAGACCTCGAAGTGTTCAAAGTTGAACAGCCCTGGCTTAGTAGTTTAGGTCTCTGGCTGTGGAGCTAGAAGTCCAGAGGTTCAGTCCCCCACTGTGTCTCCCTGACAGGGGCTGGTCTTGTTGATCCACAAGGTGCCTTCCAGCTCTGCAGTTCTAAAATAAGATAAGAAAAAGGAATGGAAAAGTCTAATATTGAGTGTCTAGGAGGTAATTGGTCACACACCAAAATAGGATGTGCTTACAACAGGGGTGCCCAAACTTTTTGTAAGGAGGGCCAGATTTGGTGGCTGAGAATGTGTCAGGGGCTGGTTGCTCCCTGACCCTGCCACCCCACTGCAAGCCCCACCCACTGACCCATAAACGCCACCCACTGACCGCGCATGCGCCCAACTTCACAATGTTTCTGCCCGCGCGCGCCTAGCTTCACAAGGTTCCGGGTGATGCCGGTGGCAGCGGCCCGTGCACGCGCCCAGCCCCACAAGTTTCCCGGCGGTGCTGGTGGTGGTGGCCCGCCTCCTTGCCCACCCACCCCACAAGCTTCTGCTCACCGGCTGGCCAGCCCGCCCAGCCCCTCAAGCTTCCCGGCAGTGTCAGTGTTGGCGGAAGATTTATTTTAAAAAATGGGGCAAAGGAGGGGCAGGCCAGCCAGCCGCGGGCCACTCAGAATGGCCTGGTGGGCCGGATTTGGCCCCCGGGCCAGACTTTAGGCAGGCCTGGCTTACAGTCAAATGTTACTGGAATGCAAAATTTAAAAAATAAAGCAGAACTAAAAATGCTTGGAGAATTGTGCCTGGCAGTCAGAAAAAGCAGAGCAATTCATAGCATTCCCCCCCCCCCCCAAGCCAACAATTTGTTTGTAGCAAATACATGCTTCAGACAAACTGATAGGAAGCTCCACATATGGATATCGCTATAAAAATCAAATAGATCATATAGCTGAATGTAGAAGATAGAAATGCTCTGCTCTTTTCATAAAAGCCAAACTATGTAGAGACAGACAGACTAAGTTCAGTACGGTTAATATCAACAACTGGAGGAAAATTATGGAGCAGTAACATTGGTCGGAGCACCAAAATATCATGTTAATAATATTCCAGAGGAATACAAATATCACCTAAGGAGTAAATTTGCATTATTCAATTCATTTGACTGTAAACGAGAAGAACCACGGATTAAAACCAAAAATATCTGTAGGCAGGAATGGGAAAATACTATTTCTATAGTCAAAACAAAAACTTTAACGGGTGATTCAGGAAGCTCTTGAGACTGTTAGCAGTAGATAAGAATAAAAAATAAAAGGTGACAGAAATGGAGTTGGAATCCTAAATAAGGTATAGGAGCCTTATGTCAGTGGGTAACTGCAGTCCAGACTCTGCATGTTGTCTGAGTTCAGTACCTGACTTGAGGCTGACTCAGTCTTCCACTCATCTGAGGTTGATAAATTGACTACCTAGCTGGGGGGCGGGGAGCACAATGTGTAACCAGGATAATTAAATTGTAATCTGCCCAGAGGGTGCTTCAAGTGCTATGGGCAGTATATAAGTAGTAGCACACTATAGGGACAAAGAACAGAATTAATAATTATTATTATAAAGAAATAAAAGACTGTTGTGAGTTTTTCAGGCTGTTTGGCTGTGTTCTGGAAGTTTTTCTTCCTGATGTTTTTGCCAGACTCTGTGGCTAGCATCTTCAGAGGTCAAGGAGCTCAGGGAACTAGGTGTTCTCTCTGTGCTCTGGGGTAGAGAGCGAGGGGTATAGAGTGAGCACAGAGAGAACTCTTGGTTCCCTGAGCTCCTTGCCCTTTGAAGATGCCAGCCACAGACTCTGGCAAAATGTCAGGAAGAAAAACTCCCAGAACACGGCCAAACAGCCCGAAAAACTCACAACAACTATCGGATCCTGGCTGTGAAAGCCTTCAAGAATACAAATAAAAGACCCCCCCCATGCTTCATAAGGAAAACCAAGAGATTTTCCCCTGAAGATTGAAGAAATCGAAGGGAAATTAATCCATGACTAGTCACGAAGAGTCGGTCACGACTGTAACGACACAACACACACACACACACACAGAGAGAGAGAGAGAGGGAGAGAGAGAGAGAGGGAGAGAGAGAGAGAGAGAGAGAGAGAGAGATTAACTGGAAATACGTTAACTGGTCTGGATTTAAAAAGAAGAGGGAAGCACTAGAGAGTTCCCAAGTATGTTTATTTTAAAAATTATATAGAAGGATTTGACGGTGTGGATTACAAATAGATGTATACCTGTAAATGGATTGTTCTAAAACAGGGTTGGCCAAACAGCCCGCGGTCTACTTTTGCCCACGGCGTGTTCCTGCGGGCTACTTTCCCAAGTGTGCACGCACACACACAGTACTCACAAGTGCTCTGCCCGCCCCCACCCAGCAAGCTCCGCAGCGGCAGCAAGCACACCCACTTGCCCCCCCACACACTAAGCTCCACGGTGCTGGCAGCGGCGCACCCTCTCGCCCCCCTGCAACCCACCAAACTCTGCGGTGCTGGCGGTGGCGGAGGAGGAGCGCCCCCAGGTCGGGGGGGGGCGAGCGGGGACCTGGCGGGCAACTTCTTATCACCCTACGGGCTATCAGTCGCCCGTGGTCGACAAGTTGTGCAGGCCTGTTCTAAAAGAAAGACCTGTAACATAACATTTGATGGTCCTTTTATTTAACCTATATGCTCCACACAAGAGGCTGGTGTTAGGGTAGAATACAGTGGCAAAAGTGTCAGACAAGGTATTTTTTATCTTCCCGTCTGTTCCATTTATATGCAGAGCATATCATATGTAAAGCTGGATCAGATTCAAATGAAACAAGAATGAAAATTGAAGAAACATATATGATTTAACCCAATTACATCCATTACTGGTGGAAGATAACAATGACTTGAAATGACAATTGAGGAAGGTTTAAAAAGCAAGTGCAAACTCATGATTACAGTTGAATATTAAGAAAACAAATATAATGACTATAGACTAAACAGCATAATTTTAATATTAATAACGGAAACATTGAAATTGTTAAAAGATTTTGTGTACAGTCCTTTGGTTCAGTTTCATTCCAACCGGAGACTAGTCAAGAAACCAGAGGAAGACTGAGATGTGGGCATGAGCAGTTATGACAAAACTAGACACTGTCTTTAAATGTAAGAATGTATCACTTGAGGCTAGGACCAAAAAGCCAGAAAGCCAAGTGTGCTACTTATTCAGCTAAAATCATCTTCTGGGCAGTTTACAAGTAATTATGCAGGCTCCAAATTGCCCCCTCAACAATCTGGGTGCTCCACGAGGCTCAGAGACCACCTATATTATTACTAAAGCAAAGCAAAGTGTTCTGCTTATGTACCGCCCCATACCACTTCAAGTAGTCTCTGGGCAGTTTACAGTTTTAATTACAGTAATGCAGGCTACACATTGCTCCCCCCACCCCAGCAAGCTGGGTACTCATTTTACCGAACTCAGAAGGATGGAAGGCTGAGTCAACCATGAGCCTGCTACCTGGGATTGAACCCCAGGTCATGAACACAGTTTTACCTGCAGTACAGGGATTTAACTACTGCGTCATGAGGCTCTTATTATTACTACATCTGAATGCGAAAGCTGGACAGTGAAGATAGCTGAAGGGGAGGGGAAAAAAGACTATTCATAAGAACATAAGATCAGCCTTGCTGTCCAGCGTTCTGTCTCACACAGCGGCTCACCATTTGCTTCAGGGTATTCCCAAGCAGATGTCTTCACCTGCTTACGAATCCCTGCAAATGGCATTGAGAGAGTTCCTGCTTATCTCTCCAACCCAGAGGAGTATTTTGATACTGAATGAGAACATTATAGGTACCGTGGCCCATAAATAAACAAATAGAGGTTCAGAGCAAACCACATTAGAGTTCTTGGATACTATAATTACCAAATTGAGGCTGGTGAAATTTGGATATACTGTACAGTACAGTACTATGAGAAGACGAAACTCATTAGGAATTGACACCAGCAATGTCTACCCTAATTTTTGGCTCTGCTGTGCAAGGTTCTGTCCCCCTGTGTGGGTTCCAGAACAGCAGTGGTTGTGCCGGGTGTGTAGAGGAGGAAAAGTCCTCTGCGGTGTGTGTGTGTGTGTGCACAGAGGCATGCATGCACATCTTAGAGAGGGAACTTTGGCCTCTACTGCTAGGAATTATCAAATATAATACAGTAACCCCATGCCTATCACGGGGGTTAGGGACCCACCTGACCCGTGATGCCTGAAAATCCACGATATGCGGAAGTGGGTCAGGTGGGGCCTGGGGGGTGGGGCATCTGACCTCCCGCCGTCCGGGGCGTGTCCATTGAAATGCATTGGCTCAATGCATTTCAATGGAGATAATTTTCCCCATTGGAATACATTGGCTCAGTGCATTCCAATGGGGGAAATTTCTCCATTGAAATGCATTGGCTCAATGCATTTCAATGGAGACTGCGGGGTGGCGCCCAACGCCGCCGCTGCGCTCCTCCGAGAAGTCTCGGGGGCGCCGGGTGATCAAATCGCCCCCCGCGTGGCTCAGAGGCTTCTCAGAGGGGCCAGGCGATGCCCGCCGCGCCCTGCGCTTCTCTGAGGCTTCTTGGGGGCGGGCGTGTGGCCCCAAGGCGCAGTAACTGCGATCCCGCTATATGATGGGAACCGCAGTACCTGAACCGCGAAATGGCAGGGGGTGACTGTAGATGTTCATGTCATGTCTGTTTGAGTGATGCTTGGTTGTAGTAGCGGTCCCAGTATATTGAAGGACCACAGTATATGAGAGGCAAGGCTCCCTGGGGTAAGCTGGGTGGGCCTGTTTCAAGCCTCCTGTACTTACCCCAGGCCTGGCGATACCCCAAACGGGCCTCCGGTGGCCTTCCCGGGCCTGTTGGAGGCCTCAAAAGTGCTTTTCGGTAAACCGGAAGTGACTTCTGGTAAACCGGAAGTGACTT
The DNA here is from genome assembly GCA_023846285.1 of Phrynocephalus versicolor. Lineage (NCBI taxonomy): Eukaryota > Metazoa > Chordata > Lepidosauria > Squamata > Agamidae > Phrynocephalus > Phrynocephalus versicolor. The sequence continues at coordinate 3,713,433 of JAHTLZ010000268.1, read as the reverse complement.
CTGGATCGCTGAAAACCACGTCTGAGGCCTCCAGTGACCTTCCTGAACCTGTCAGAGGTCCCAGAAGTGCTTTCCAGCGAACCTGAAGTGACTTCCCTTTTCCGACAGGCCCGGGAAGGCCTTTGGAGGCCTGTTTGGGGCAGCACCAGGCCTCAGGTAAGTGTAGGGGCCCCAGACAGGCCCCACAGTCCCAACCTGACCTAACATCCACATATCATGGGTTTTCAGTTATCTTGGGTCTGGTCGGGGCCCTAATGTAATAAAGTACCTCCAAAGATTTCTTTATCAAATAGAAGTGGAAAGTGTGATGATGATTAAAGATGTGAAGGCCTGGGGAAAAAAATCAGAAAAAATTGGAACCCCCCCCTTTTTTTTTTCCTGAAGCCTTTTTGGATCTTTCCCCCCAAAAAATAGGAAAAATTGAAAAAAGAAAAAAATGATTATGGAATGTTTTATTTTAACATGATGAATAAAATATTATAAAACAGGGTGTTCAAATATTTTCCAAATCATTTTAAAAAATATGAATAGTATCAGATTATTCTAATTTCTGTGCACTGAGGACAAGCAAGTCCTAGGTTACAAACTGAACTCCCCAATGCAAGAACAAGATGCATTTCTTCCTTTAGCAAGTGCTGCTATTGTCACAAGAAAAATGGTTCTGATTAAATTTCATGCCCATTCACTGAAACTTACTCCCACTCCCTTCTATACATTTCCCTCCTCTTCAATTCTTTTTATGAGAATGAGATTTTTATTTTATTTTTATTTAATACTGTGGAGAGGAATAATGGTTAAGCCTGGATTTTTAAGCATTGTTTTATAGAGGGGTTGTTTTTTTTTTGTTCCACATAAACTAGTAAACCAGTAGCTGCCGAATTTTGGCCCTCTAGATGTTTTGGACCACAACTCCCAAAATTCCAAGCCTATATTGCCAATGACAAAGGACTATGGGAATTGCAGTGCAAAACTTCTAGAGGGCTGAAGTTTGGCCACCGCTGTAAAACAGTTCAGGAGACTGTTACTCCATTTGTTACAATTACAAATAAATATTATTTAAAAAGTAAATTCTGTTTATAATAATGATTTGGTTATACTATATTTTAATGTGCTAATTGTGATAATGCTATGCCAGGTCAAATTGTCCCTGGTCATATTTTATGTTCCTAAAGTAACAGAATATCTTTCAAGCCGTAAAAGAGGGTGGGGAGTGCTATCATATCATTTTTTTTCAATTTTTTCAAAAATTCCCGTTGTTCCCCTGAACATCCCCCCTCCCCCGAAATTTTACACCTTTAGACTGATGACTTTTTAAAAAGCTTTCAGAGTAGGCATAATTGTCGCTGTTTTCTCACACAACGGCCCTTGCTTTCTTACCTACCTGTCTCAAAACTGGATTTTCTAAAATTCAGGATACACAATCAATGTCCCCTGTTTTTACAGCCTCACTATCCTGAATTTTAAAGAGACAACAAGGTCTGTTCACCTTTTACTTTGTAAGAGATGTTACTAAGGCAAGAGAAGGGAAACATTTATTGTACTTCCACATGCTTAAAAAACTTATAATTTCACCAGATGTCAAATTATTGAAATAGCTTTCAACTAATACGTGTTGTGGCTAGGAATAGTACCATTTGCTCCCAAGAATTTTCAGCAATATTTTGCTGTGCCTCCCGGGCTTCTGTTAAACTATTATTTCTATGATTTTGGTTGTTCTTTCAGTCTCTCTTTTCTTCTGTCCCTTATATCACAAATCTCCTGCCAGTAAAGCAGGTGACCAGGTAGGGAGATAATGAGACAGGACTGTCCCAGAGTCAAGTGAAAAACTGATACGGAAAGCTGTAGGAAAGCTGTTTGTCATGACTGTGTCCCCTTCTGTTTAAGTCTTCTGTGCATGTCATTGGCTTTGTTTGATTAATTGTATTCTTATAAATAGAGATGGGCACAAATTTAAAAAAATGGCATTTCGTTTGTCGTTTGGAGGGTCCGTTTCGGTTCGTTTCCGTTTTTTGTGAATTTTTGAAAAAAATTCGTTTTCGTTTTCGTTCGTTTCGTTACCATTTCGTTACCATTTATTTCATTTTTTTGTGATTTTTTTAGGATTTTAAGCAATTCACTCATATTACAGTAACGGAAACGAAACACACAACAAAATTTATGGTGTTTCTGTTCGTTTCGTTTCATTTTAGGGACAAAATTCGTTTGTTGCTTCGTTACGCAACGAAACGAAAAAACGAAAATGGAAATGAAAAATTGTTCGTTTCGTGCCCATCTCTACTTATAACAGAATAGAACTTGGTAGAGGATGTCTACTGTTCAGGGAACTATGTGTTTTTCTGTTTTGAAAGACGGGTGGGGAAAGCACAAGGGTTGATGTTTTGGTTCCAAAATTAAAAGTATTTTAAAAGTAAGTACAGTAGTACCTCCTAAGATGAATGCCACTTAATATGAAAAACTCGTAAGACGAATGACATTTCCGGCAATACGAAAACTTCATAAGTTGAATTTTTCCTATGGGATGCCTCCCAAGACAGATTCAATGCATTCCTATGGGAACCGTGTTAAACCGCGTTTTGCAGGATGAATTTTTCGTAAAATGAATTGACTCATAGAATGAATTCAATTTGTCTTAAGAGGCCTCACTGTATTAAAAAGGGACAATGAATGGGGCTTCACTGAAATGCATTATTCCACTTTTCCCCCTCCATTGTGTGTGCCACATGAACGTTTATCAAAGGGCAGAATAATCGGGTGAATTGGGTACCAGAGATCATCAGTCACCCTCTCCCACCTCTGGAAGAACGATACAGTTCCCGTTGCCTTAAAAAGGCAAATAACATTCTACAGGATTCATCTCATCCCAGACATAGTGTAGTCTATACTGTTGCCTTTGGGCAAGAGATACAGAGCAATAAAAACAAGAACAAACAGGCTAAAAAATTGTTTTTATCCAAGAGCCATAACCATCTTAAATGCTGCAACCAAATAGTGTGACCTCGGGAAGTTGTGATGGATGTATATGAGTGCTTTTACTGTATATCCTCAAATATAAGCCTAGTTTTTCAGCCCTAATTTTGGGCTGAAAAAAGGGGCCCTCGACTTATATTCAGGTCAATACTTTTAGCCACTGAGGCAAGTGCTTGGGTCGGTGGCTAAAAGTCATTTTAAACATTGTGTGCCGCTTCTCATGACCCCCCCCTCTTCATCATAGGGGAGCGGTGTGCGATGTTTAAAATTACTTTTAGCCACTGACCGAAGCACTTGCATCAGTGGCTAAAAGTCATTTTAAACATCACACACTACTCCCCCAGCTCACAAAGTAGGAGCTGCCAGGCCCTGCTGCATTTCCCACCCTAGACTTATACTCGAGTCAATAAGTTTTCCCCAGTTTTGGGGGGTTAAATTAGGGGCCTCGACTTATACTCGGGTCGACTTATGCTCGAGTATATACGGGGTAATTCTTTTTACCTTTTATATGCATTTTTCTTTCTAATTTTAGTTTCCCCCCCTCACACCTGGGATAGCTTTCAATTTCGTTGTGCTATGTACAATGACAATAAAGTATCCATTCTGTTCTTTCTGTAAGGAAGTACATTTAGGTAGATGTTCCACAATTAGTACCTGTCGTTATCCCTGCTATTCTGTAGGTACCAAATAATTATGTAGGCCAGTGTTACTTGGCTTTCAAGTCTGCTGTGTAAATGATGAATATATAAATGCTGCAGCCCTTGATAAAGTTGTCGTTCTCTAGTGGCTATTTTCAGTGCTACTACTTTTTATAATGATATAAAATATTGTGGTTACTCATAGCTCTTTTGCTGAATACTGGGTACTTTGCATTAGGACAGGAACATATCATTTTCTAATCAGCTTTTCCAGGAAGCTCCAGCCCTTAATGCTGTCTTTTATCTTCTTGAATAGCTATGAAATGGTTTGCTTGAGGATCACTCATCAGATGGAAGCAAGTAACGTGGGCTAATGTATGACACTATATGTAGGTAGCCTTCAGGTTTTTTTTCTCTGTGAGAAGCCTAACGGTTGCCTTCCTGAATGCTCAGTGCCTCATGGCTTTGCGAACACAGCGACTGGGAGAAAATTTCTTTGTGCAATTACTGTAGTAGCTTTCTTGGACGTTTAATCAAATGCTGTACTGCCTTTTTACTTCACCAGATTTCTAACTGGGTATACTGTATATCCATTGCTTACATCTCTAGTTTAATAATAGAGATGGGCACAAAACACAAAACGAAACACTGTTTCATCCTTTTGTTACGTAACAAATCATTTCATTACGAGACAAAACGGTAGAACGCGTTTCGTGATGAAATGAAATGAACTGCCACTTTTGGCTCTAGAAACAAAACGATTTGTCTGAGAGACACCAAATTTGGTAGGTAACTTCCTTGGACTCTTCCCTTTCAGCATTAAAAATTTGGAGGCTGAGGCGAAGTCTTGCTTGGAAAGGTTGCTAAGCAATAAAGCAATAAAACCCAAGCTTAACACTCGGAAAGAGCAAGAGAAAATTTATGGCCCTCAAGCGAAAATAGAGCAGAACAGAATCAACTCCTCTCCTTAACATTCCACAGCACAGAGGGACTTGAGTTTAAAATATTTTTCCTCTTCCTCTTTTTCCATGGGGGACCCAGTTTGGAGTTTAATAACTCAAACCCCTGAACCCCAAAGCTCTCTAAATTTGTGGGGCTTATAGGGAAGAGTCTAAGGAAGCTACCCATCAAATTTGGTGCCTCTAGGACCCAGGGGAGCCATTTTATAGTGTGATGAATCATTTTGTTTCATTTTATTCTGAAAATTATATTATTTTTTTAAAAAAATGATTCAAAACAAAAGGAAAGGAAAAACGAAACTAAATGCTATATTTTCATTTCGTACCCATCTCTATTTAATAACACTCAATTTGAATGCAGATATATAAAATACATGAAGTACAGTGGTACCTCGGATAACAACTGCCCCGGATAACGAATAATTCAGATAACAACTGCAAATTTCCAGGTATAGGGCTGCCTCTGAGAACGAATTTTCCCTATGGGCTGCCTCGGATGACGAATCGCAATTCCTAGGTATATGTCTGCCTTGGAGAACGAATTTTCTCTATGGGCTGTCTTGGATAACGAATCTTCCTATGGGCTGCCTCGGATAATGAATTTTCCCTATGGACTGCCTCAGATAATGAATTTTCAGCAAGCATCAGTAAAAAAGTTATCCCAAGTGAAATTGCATCTGTACCTTTAAAGTGCACTTTTTAAAGAGTTTTGAGCAAAAAACCAGGTGTCTGTGCCTTTTTCCTAAGCTCCAGAATGGATTAAACTGTTTCCCATTCATTCCTATGGGAAACTGCATTTTGGATAATGACGTGTTTCGGATAACAACTAACCTCGGAGAACGAATTACCGTCATTATCCGAGGCACCACTGTACATCAAAAAGAGAAAATCTGTTGTTTTAAGTGTTTACTCTGGCCTTGCTTTCTCATATTCAGTTTGAAAAGCCTCAGGTTTATTAATGTGGAATATTGTGTTTCTGTACTCACCAAGGTTCCCTCTAACGTGCACAGGTCTACCTACTTCACTCACATACCCGCAGTGGCCATTTTTGTTTCTGTTGTGATGGAACACACAGGGGAGGGGAGAGTCACATGTGTACACGGGATAGAGCCCCGCATAGTGGAGACAAAAACCAGAGGGGACATTGGTACCCACAATTTAAAAAGCCAGGAAGTAGCTCTTTATTGTTGCAAAGTGTTGTGCCTGCATTGCCATCAGGAAACAGGAGGGACAAGCTTTACATAGAAAAGGGCAGCCAGAATGTTGACAACACCAAGGGCAGTAAGTCAAGATGGTCTACAGATGCCCTCTTGCACTCATTACCATTTACAAAGTGACACCACATAAGGGAAAACCCCAGAGTCTAAGTCCTTTTTTCATCAGTGAACAGCTTCTCACACAATATATTTTTATGATTTTATGATTTAAATAAATTATGATTTAAATATAATGATTTAAAAATATAATAGTGATTTAAATCACTATTTAAATCACAGTGGTTTAAATCAAATCCACCCTGCTGTGTAAGATGTCTTTAATTCACCCATAGTGTAATTCTTTTGGTTTTTACTCCATCGTAGCACAGTACTGTTCGTAACGTAGATGCATTGGTATTCTGCCTTAGTAGAACAGCTGTTTTCTTAATGAACACAAATTCCTTATTATACTATGGAAGGTCAAAGAAAAAGTAATTCTGTTTTATTCTGAGCACTTCTTATCCTGGTTTGCTTCTGCTAAGAATGTGCTGTCAACTAACTTATGCTGCTTCTCTTTCCAATTGGAAGTACACTTTCCCTGAATTTAGCTGTGCCTCCTGTGAGATAACGTATACAGTGTTTTGTTTCCTGGACAGGTGTTACCAAAGATAAAAAGTTTGCTCACTTGTAGTGTGTCTTCGTCAAATGGTTATTACCCACAAACCCCTTCTGTCTGACACAGCGGTTTCCTGTTTAGAAGGATTATTTTCATAGCAGGCCTAAAAGGGGCTGCAGAGAACTTTTGAGGCATGGTCAAGGAAGAAAACAATTAATGAGCTGCCTTGGGCTATAGATACAGTGGTACTCCAGCTCCGCCATCTGCTGCTCGTCCACCCACAGCTCGATTTCCACGAGTGATAATACCAACGGAGGGTGCTTGTGATTTTACGCTTGTATTTCATTTCATTTCATTTTATTGTTTCATTTTGTTGTCCGTCTAACACTGCTACTGTATATTTGTGTGTATTAACTGTAAGCCGCCCAGAGTTCCCTTAGGGAAGATGGGCGGGGTATAAATTTAATAAATAATAAATAAATAAATAAATAACTTCGAGGGGCCCGACCTACGAAAATCCGGACTTACGAGCGCTCTTCAGTGCCCCCCCCCCAAGCAGCTAATGAGCAAGATCAGGATTCCCTGTCTTGCGAGCAGAGGGTGTGTGTGTGGGGGGTCGGGATTTAAATTGCCTTCCAGTCACCGAGGGAAACAGTTTTTAAAGCCCTTCCAGTCACGGAGGCAAGTCTGCCTCCATGGCGCGAAGGGATTTCAAATCACGTGTGCAGCTTCTCGGGGGGGGGGGAAATTGCCCACGCGATTCCTCTCCCAGCCAGCACCAATCAAGCAGCTGATTGGCGCTGGCTGGGGGAGGAAAACGCCCCCCAGGGGAGAAGCTGCAGTGCAAATTATAAAGTGGTTTCCCATAGGAATGCATTGAAATCCATTCCCTCTGGAATGGATTAATTGCTTTTCAATGCATTCCTATGGGAAACTGCTCCCCGTTTTATGAGATTATCGACTTACCAGCGTTCTCTCGGAATGCATTAATTTCGTAAGGGGGGTCCACTGTACTTCCCAAAGGAATTGGTAGCCAAAACTGTAGAACCCATGGTCAAAGAACATCACCAATAAGTAAGCATTAGAGATGTCCTTTGCTATTGTTTCTGGACTCTTAATTTGCAGAATTCTCCAATGATTCCTAGATATAATTTTAGGAATTCCCACCCAGAGACACACTTACATCTCGCATCACCTCTAGTTCTTTGTAGGAGCCCTCACAGGAAAAAGTCATGCTTTGAAGGAGCCATCAAATACAACTTAATGGGCAGTAAGCCTGCAGTTCGAGTGAAGATCTGGGACTCCCAGGAAGCACTTGGATGTTTTCTTTTTGCATTGGAAGTAGGCCTGTGACAACCTGGAAGAGAAACCTCTGGAGATAGGCGTTTCATTTTGGAAGAGGTCTGGTTCTGAAACGAAACATACCAGCACAACTGGCATTCGGAATCGGGATACAGCCTCTGGAACAAAATCACCCACTGACTTATCTTCCGTTGGGTTGCGCTGGGCGAAACTCCAAACAGGAAGCAGCCTGTGATGCGTCATCTTTCCTTCTCCCTGGCACTGGCCAATCAGACAGGGAGGCAGGATGATGCATGTCCTTGCATAGCTCCTGATTGGCCAGCGCCAGGGAGAAGGAAAGATGACGCGTCGCAGGCTGCTTCCTGGTTGGAGTTTAGCCCTGCACTACCCAAAGGAAGATAAGTTAGTGGCTGATTTTGTTCCAGAGGCTGTATCCCGATTCCGAATGCCAGTTGTGCTGCTATGTTTTGTTTCAGAACTGGACCTCTTCGAAAACGAAATGCCTGTCTCTAGAAAGCTCTTTTCTGGGAGTGCTCTGAGCAGGCTCCTACAAAGAACTACAGATGCAATTCTTTGGAGAAGCCGTCTAATTGAACCTAACAAGCAGTTAAGCCTACATCTCCCATGAAGACTTGTGCCTTCCATGAAGCACTGGGCCAGTTTCCTTTTTGTATAGGAAGTAGGCTTGAGACAGCCTGGATGAGAGGCCTGTTCAAAGTGAATGAAACTGAGATGAGTATGATTGTGTGTGAGATGTGTGTGGACTGAAATAGAAGACAACAACAATACAGCCCGAGCAAGCAAGCTGCTTTCTTCAGCCTCTCATTATCAAAGTATTTTGCAATTTGGAATCCCAAGTCAGAAGATAATTTAAAAATTTGTTGTAATGAATTACCTGGCAATGCATCTGATTGCTACAGGGAATTGTTAGAAATCACTCTTAGGAGATTTTATCGCCCTCCTGTCAAGTATGAAGAGTGGGATTGTATAAACATGGTTCAGACGAATCGCCAGATAAAATACCTTTATAAAAATACTTCAGCCGCATTATTCACATGGCTAAACCTTAGGTTGCAGACGTTAGCCTTGTGAGAGAGTTTGCACCTGCCAAGAAAGCTAAGAGCTAAATGTTTCAAATGAATTGAGCTGAAATGCTGAACGGAAGGTATTTCTACTTTGGGTGCATCATGAGAAGACAGAAGTTACAGAAAAGATATTATGATTGGGAAGGTTGAAAGCAGTAGGAAAAGAGGAAGACCTAACATGAGGTTGGTTGACACCTGACCTCTTAATGCTCAGCACATAATGGTAGCTGTTATTTCATCTGTGCGTATTGAAGTGTCATAGTCCCTTACAAGTTCATGATTCAAAAGAAACTGTTAGCAGCCTATGACTTAAAAAGAAATAAATTGAAAGATTGAAAATGTAGTCTTGTAAAATTGGTATAGGGGTTTCCCCTTATTGTGAAGGTAAAGAGGTACTAGGTATAACTCCAAATATAGAATTATAAAAGCCTTGCAAATTCGTGCTGAAATTCTTTTAGACATTTCTAAAATCACAGACATTTCTAAAACCCCTAGACCTAGAGTGCCCTTTGGGAAAGTAGGTGGCAATCCTATATTTTATATCAAAGATGTTTTGTTTATGCGGCTTTTTTAAATCCATCACTTAGAAATTGCTACCAACTGCAGGCCTTCTGGGCAACCAGTTTTTGTCTTTGCTGTATGTTTCTTTACCTTACGGTAAAAGAGCAAATAAATCTCAATGCAGACCTGCTAACTGGACTGCACAATAGTCTGTCCTTGGAGAACAACAAGAACTCAAGATGGAGCAATTACATTGATAAGATTACAGAGAACAAATGTTTCTATTATGATTCTGAACTACTGCTGTGTATAAAAGATTATTATATTGACTGGCCATAATCCTGTTAGTTTTGTAAGTTGTACTGGAGTGCTGTTGTTACCTCCCATGAGGTTGGCTCTGGCTTATGCCAATCCTATGAATGAGAGATCTCCATAATGTCATGTCTCATTGGTCCTGCTCATTCCATCTCATGTTTGGTCTTCCTTCCTCCCCCCCACCCCGCTGCGTTCAATCAGCATTATTGTCTTTTCCAGAGCACCCAGACAGGATGAAGTGGATGAAACTGAAGTTGTCCTATCTTTGGCACATCCTGAGAAGACA
>JAHTLZ010000268.1:3665814-3703068 GCA_023846285.1 Phrynocephalus versicolor | reverse complement strand
TGTGTGTGTGTGTGTGTGTGTGTGTGTGTGTGTGTGTGTGTGTGTGAGAGAGAGAGAGAGAGAGAGAGAGAGAGAGACTCCCTGTGTGCACGCATGCCAATGTTTGAAAGTACAAGTAAATAAAATGATCACTGTGTCTTTCTCAAAAATATTCAAGAGCATTTACTGCTTAAAACAGATGTCGAATAGAATAAATGCAGGATGCTTTGACATTTTGTACTTTATAGATCAGGGGGTCCTCAACCTAAGGCCCCAGGGCCAGATGCGGCCCCCCAAGGTCCTGAATCTGCCCCTTGGGACCAATTGCACCCCCCCACCTACCCCCTACTTTGCGAGCAAGCCAGCCTCCGCAGCTGCTTCTATTGCTGAGGCAGTTCAAAGTAGTGGGCTATGTCACTTCTCCCACTCCCCCCAACTACTGCCTAGATGATCAGCATGCTGGCTAGTGGGGCATTCAAAGTGAGAAGGAGGGCTACGGCAAGGTCCCCTGCTCCCCCCACCCACTGTGGTCTGGCCCCCAGTGGTGTCTGGGGCATGGTGAACCGGCCCGCTGTTTGAAAACTTTGAGGACCCCTGTTATAGATAAACTTGTACTTCACTTAGTTGTGTTAGTATATCAACCTTAAACTTGATAGATGTAGTTACAGTACTATAATACACAACTAACTCGTTTAACAGTTAAACCTATCAGCCTCGTCCTAACACTATTGCGTATTTTACCTTTTGTGCCAAACTGCTAACTGTCACTTGCTTTATAGATCTGTCGGGCATCAGATATGATTTACTATACAATTATCACATTCCACTCGTTCCCATACATTTTTAAATAGTGGACGACTTATGGTGTTCCCTCTTGATTTAGCAGAGTTAAATGAGACACTATTTGAATAAAGCAAACCCTTGTTAGATTAGCAAGGTCATTGATAAATAGTAACACAACATTATAATCTAGCTAGTTTGTATGGATAGTTCTCGGTCTCCACTTCTCAGAATTGTCACTACCTGGGAAGATAGGTTACAGGCAATATCTTTATAGGCCACTGTTAAAAATAAAAAAACAGGGAAGATTGCAAGCTTTCGAGTTTACATAACTCTTCTTCAAAGCAAGTCCCAGAAGTTCAGACATAGTAAAAGATATGCTTTACCAGGATGTAACTTTTAGGTGTTCTTAAAATCCATGGCTACTGTAGATGGTGTTGCAGCCAGGGCAGAAGTCTTATAAGTTGTAAAAGTGTTCTGCTTATATACCGCCCAATACCACTTTAAGTAGTCTCTGGGCTGTTTACAATTTTAATTACAGTGTGCAGGCTACACATTGCCCCCCCCCCCCCAGCAAGCTGGGTATTCATTTTACCGACCTCGGAAGGATGGAAGGCTGAGTGAACGTTGAGCCTGCTACCTGGGATTGAACCCCAGGCCGTGAGCACAGTTTTATCTGCAGTACAGGCATTTAACCACTGCGCCACGAGGCTGCTTCTTAAGTACTGGGTTTCACACCCCTGTTCTTCAAACAAAAGAAGAACACCCCCATACACCACCCCCACTCCCAGCTCCATTTGGCACTACAAGACATACAAGTCCCTTTTGGCCTAGAGGAGTGTGTGTGGGGGGGGAGGGTTGGTGCAGGGGACCCATGTGCTTCATTCTGGGATTGGGGTAAAAATTTGTAAATCCACTAGGTATGCCAATTGGAACCAGACCGAATTAAAGTGATACTACCTAGTGGATGCAGTCTTGCCTTTCACCTGGGAAGAAACCCCACTTTTTAAGCAGAACTTTTTTTTTCCATTTTCCATTTTCAAATCCTAAACAGTCCTTGTGACTACTTTCAGCTTCATTCCCCTCATGTGCCGAATAATCTGAAATAATTTCTGTGCTTATCTCCCTAGGTACAATGGCTCCCTCCCTAATGGCGATAGGGGCCGTAGGAAAAGCAGGTTTGCTCTCTACAAGAGACCCAAAGCAAATGGTGTCAAACCCAGCACTGTTCACGTGATCTCCACACCTCAAGCATCCAAGGTATGTGACTAATTCTCTAGATTTAGAAGACAAGGATGACCTTGCCCAGTGGTGTTGATTGTACCTGTTTGGAACCCATCTTATTGTCACGGATGCGCCCTTCTGGTGCTAGAAGCCACTGCCTTGTTTTTTAAAAAGCTGTTGACTCTACATGGGGTTGCCCTTGACCCTTGTCCGGCGTTTGCAGTGGGTGCAGAACGCGGTGGCCAGGCTGGTGGTGGGTGCGAGCAGGTATGCCCGTATCACCCCCATCCTGGCCTGCCTGCACTGGTTACCCGTTGCTTCCTGGATAAGGTTCAAGGTCATAGTTTTGGTTTACAAAACCCTCCATGGCTTGGGACCTGCCTATCTGGCAGCGCGGATCTCCCAGAGGTCAATCCTGTCCCGACCAACTAGAGCCTCGTCCTCCCTTTCTCTCCGAGTGGCCACACCGAGAGAGGCCCGCAGGGCTTCGACCCGGAATCGGGCCTTCTCGGTGGTGGGCCCGGCACAGTGGAATAAACTGCCTCCGGAGATTAGGCAGGCTGAGTTGTTGTTGGTGTTCAGAAGGGCCTTAAAGACCTGGCTCTTCAGGCAATGCTTTGGGGACCTCTGAGCATCCTGTTATAGTGGCTGTGATTCCCCCCCCCTCTTGCCGGAGCTTACTATTTTATTATTTTTTGGTTTGTGGTGCTTGGTTTATTTCCCTGGCAGTTTTTGGCTAGTATTTTATCATGTCTTGTATTTTATGATGTTTGTTTTGATTATGTTGGGTTTATAGTTGGGTAGTCGCTTTGGTGACGTGCTGTACACCGCCCTGAGTTCCCTATGGGAAAATCAGGTGGTTAATAAGTACAAAAATAAATAAATAAATAAATTTTGGTTGTTTTAACACTGCTACATATTATATTTGGACCTTTCTAAATATAGGGTGGCCAGACTCTGCCATCTTTACTGAAAGTCTTGTCCTTGGTTTATTTGTTTGTTTCTTTTTTTTACATGAAACTCACCTCCTATGAAACAGAGTTGTCTAGTATATAATGCTGTAAATGATTACAAGAAAGACGGACGCCTTATTGTAGCATTTGACCTATAGGTTCTTCTAAGGTTGCATACAAGTGTGACCCTATGTGTGCACGTAATGCAAAAGCCATATGTACACAAGGCAGAGAAAGTAGGTAGTACCTGAATGTACTTAGAAGAAATCTCAGTGATCTTATTAGCCTGATGGATGCCATTTGCTTTTGTATCCACAAACACAAATAGGATCCTTGAAGGCTTTCCCGGCCAGGATCTGATAGCTGTTGTGCATTTTTTGGGCTGTTTGGCTGTGTTCTGGAAGATTTTCTTCCTGACGTTTTCTCAGAGCACAGAGAGAACTCCTTGTTCCCTGAGCTCCTTGCCTTTTGGATATGCCGGCCACAGAGTCTGGCGAAAGGCCAGGAAGAAAATCTTCCAGAATGCAGCCAAATAGCCCAAAAAACTCGCAACGGCTAACAAAAAGGATCAGTCTCCCTTATACATACATAAGCAAAAATCTTAGGTATACAAGCATAACTGTTTGAGGTGAATTGCCTTCACCTAAGAAGTCATCATAAATGTACAGTACGTTGTATATTGGGCTGTGGAACTCCACAGGCAACCAGTAACCATATATGATGGTTTCTTAACCTGATATAATGTGCTTTTGAAAGTTACGCCATTTGCATGGCGATGCAAGATGATTTTGGCTATTGAGTTTAGACTTTAGAGATAATACAGATGCATGTATAATTAAATACATTCTAATTGTAGGGACAATGGAGATCTGAAACTGAATCTTCAAATACAACTTCCATTCTTTAGTATCATGGTAATTTAATTTAATAGGTATCTTAATGTTATTAATCTAAACAGCCTTCTGTAGTTTGTGAATGTTGGGGTTTTTTTTTAGGAAATAAAACTTGACTGAAGGACTACAAAATGCTTGTAATATAGAAAAGGTCAGCTTCTCCAGGAAGCCAGAATGTACAATGGAGAGGCAGTCTGTCTGTATAATGTAGTTTTAAGAAGAGCAGAAAAACGGAATTGAAAAGGTCAAGAGAAAACTAAATTTTGCTGTCATTTGCACTCATCTGGAGGCCACATGTGGTGCTAGCTTGGTACCCTGAAACGACTGAAAGACTCTTCAGTTGGAAAATACAGCTGAAACTCTTATCTGACTCTACTGATGCAACCATTTAACAACTTGGAGTTTAATATCTTCTCAAAGGCTTTCATGGCCAGGATCTGATAGCTGTTGTGAGTTTTTCGGGCTGTTTGCCTGTGTTCTGGTTTTTTTTTCTTCCAGAACACAGCCAAACAGCCTGAAAAACTCACAACAGCTAACTTGGAGTTTATTTACTGCAGATGTATCTTTTCTTCCCTACAAGTTTTAATTATCCAACTTTCTTTAAACAAAATAAACAAATTATCTATAGTAATTTCATAAGACAGGGATGGCCTATCGATTCTCCCTGGCAGTATTTAACTCAAGCTATCTGGCCCTTCAAAGCCAGTTTGTTTGTTTGTGTGTTTGTTATTTTATTTTACTTTCTTTTATTTTATTTATATACCGCCAGATTTTCTGAGACAGGAACTCAGGACGGTTAACAAGGAATAGCATACAACAAAATACAGAGAGAAATAATAATAGGTTCCACAATATGACATAAAGAACAAAAACAAACCCAACAACAATCAGTAGAACCAGAATTTAAAAAGCTAAAAAGTAGTGTAAAAAAAGGAATAAGTAAGAGGAGCAAAGGATCCAGATTCCAGAAGTAAGGATGCAGTTTCTGGTTAACAGGGCTGTGTTTGTGTATACGGCACAGCTACGGGTGGTAGATGTATACTTCTGAAAAGATAACAGGATTGAACAACAGCTTGAGCACAGTTGAGCCATGTGGAAACCTACAGTGTCTAATTTGTCTGGTTTGGCCCTAGCTAGGAGGTCTGAGCAGTTGGAAGTTAAAGTATGCGTCCTAGCTCCCTGTGCACGCAAGCTGACCTTGGTGATTTCTTCTGTAAGATACTGTACCTTAAGCCAGTGATGGCGAACCTTAAGCCAGTGATGGCGTACCTAAGCCAGTGATGGCGACCAAGTGCCCAAACTGCGATTCAAAACCCACTAATTTTTCGCAAAGTGCCAATACAGTTCAGCAATTTAGCCTGAGTACAGGTGGCTATGAAGGGGTGATGTCGGGTGCCTGCAGAAAGGGCTCCGAGTGCCACCTTTGGCACCCGTGCCATAGGTTCGCCAACACTGCCTTAAGCCCAGATACAATTTTTGGTTCTGGCTTTCTTTGCTTTCTTACTGAACAAGTTGCAGAATGTGCAGACTGTTGCTATAACTTACAGCGGGGAGGCTTGAAGGAGAAGGATGGAAAACACTGGCCTAGGAAGAAAAATGGAATTGAAATCTGCCAGATGTAAATCCCTGTAGCTCATGAATTTAAATGAAAGGGTAGCCTCATTTTTGTACCAATGAAATATTTTGAGCGCTCTTTGTGTAAAGAAACATTGAGAAGCCTCTTAGTAAAAAGTTGTGGAACCACAAAATGTTGATGTCACGGGAATGGGGGCATGCCTATTTGGGAGACCTCAGGAGGGCCTATATTCAGACCTAAGCGATGAGCTCCCACCCACCCACCCCATGTAAAGTAAGACTTACTGGTGTAATGTAGAAGGATAAATGTAGTTATTTAAAACCAACTCTCATGCGAGTGGAGTGTGCCAGGAAATCCATCTTCAGAAATCAAGGCCAGCAGTAATTGAATCTTCCACTGCATATAGGTGAGAGAACAAAGTGGGCTTATGAAGCTTTCTGATGAAGTGTCTGTTTAGAAAATAATGGTGTTACCACTCATGTTCTGTATGCTAATCTGCAGTGATACTGGTCCTGATGCTTACACTTTTGATCTCTCTCCAGACTTCCCTGTTGTTTATCAAGTCATACTTGCATTAGACAATTTTACATTACTGAGGGATTCCTGACTTTCTGTTTTAAATCTTGGTACAGTATTTCCCCATTGATCACAAGGGTGAGGTTTTTGACCTACCTGTGCTAAAGGAAAGTCTGTGATATGCGGACGCCTTTATCTGTGGGTTGGGCCAGGACCGGCAGACCTGCGTGGGGCCTCCTGCACTCGCCCCAGGCCTGACGCTGCCCAGAATGGACCTGCTTCTCTTGGTAGTGTTTTTCATTGTCATGGCACAGCAGGATTAAGGCCAAACAGTGGTGGCCCAGGGCCTGTACAGGGCCCAGAACTGGCTTCTGGCAAACTGGAAGTGTCTTCTGGAGGACCGGAAGTGACTTTCAGGCCATGTGGTGGGCCTCCCCTGGATCTCTGGCGCTGGGCGTGGGCCCAGCGCCACCCGCCTGCTTCCCTGCTTCCCACCCGCACCTGTGGTCCTGGTAAATCCATGATATACTGGTACTGCAATATATGAAGTGTGATGTCGGGGGGGGGGCTACTGTACATTCAGGCATAAGTTTGAGATCCATTCCTTGTCTCACTGCTTAGTAAGGGGGCTAGTGGCAAAATAACTTATCATTAGGAGGACAATGTAGGTGACATAGAAACCAAAGGAGAGAAAGAGGCCACCACAGTAGAAGTGCTTTGGAGTGTTAAACCTTAACAAACACATTGAACCAATTGCATAAGCAGCCCATAATGCGTTTTTTTCTGTACCGCATGGCTATAAGACGCTTATTATGGGGTAGTTGGTAGAGTGATGAACTAGGTCTATGTGTGTTTCTGGTGGAAGGGGATCAAACTGGTGTACAGGGTCTAGTAAAGAATTCCGTCCTAAAAGCCTCTGAAAATCAGATTATATCTGAAAAAGCAGGCGGTATTGATATAAAAAAGGACACAATGATGGGATTGCACAGGTGATTTTGATGTCCATCTTGCTGTTAGGTAGGCAATGCTATACAGGAAGTGTATTCTAAAAATCCAGACTTAGAGTATTACTTTCTTAGCTACCGGTATAACTCACAAAATTGTGAGAAATGTACATGGGAAGTAAATTGCTGGAAATACTTATACTGTATATCCATGCAAGGGGAATCTTATCACATCAAGTTGTTTCATGCTGTAAGATCAGTTTCTTAGGTATGAGGTACAGTGCTTTAACTCCCTGCCATCAGTATTTCCAGAATGATTACCAAGGTTTATGTAATGGGTTTCACACCATTTCCTCTGTTTGCAAACTTGCTTGTATGTATTCCCAGCCCTCATATACAAGAGGGCAGGTGATTCTCTCATTCTCTTTGACTTCTTCAGTGGGGAAATGACAGGGGCATTATATAAGATTGCTCCTAATTGTCCTTCCCCATGGGATGGA
The DNA here is from genome assembly GCA_023846285.1 of Phrynocephalus versicolor. Classification (NCBI taxonomy): domain Eukaryota; kingdom Metazoa; phylum Chordata; class Lepidosauria; order Squamata; family Agamidae; genus Phrynocephalus; species Phrynocephalus versicolor. The sequence continues at coordinate 3,695,703 of JAHTLZ010000268.1, read as the reverse complement.
GCCAGACTGGCCAGCCGGTTTGCTACAGAACTGTCTGTAGTGCAATATGGGGAACAGAAAGTTGAGTGGTAAGAGTGGAGAAGAGATAGATATGGAGCAGGTGTGATTGACCAGGAGCTACACTGCATTGAAAGGCCTATATTGTGGCAACTGTAGCAGAAAATAAATCTTTGTGTCCACTATGTCTGCATGGTCATCTGGTGCAGTATCTTAAGTGCCTAGGAAACAATGAACTGTCTTGCATTTGAAGTGTTTAGAGGTTAGTTGGTCGCCCACCACAGATGCCTTAGCTGTTGATTTCCTACTTTGGCAGTGAGATGGTCTTGATAGCCTGTCAATAGCTTTCCAGCTCTGCAGTTCTGTAATGCTGTGAAAACGATTGTGTCCTTACTGGTTTCTGTGGACCTCTCAACTGCTGTTGATACGATAAATTGTGACATCCTTCTTCTCTCAGGGATAAGACACAAAGGCACTTTGCTTCAGTAGGAGCCTCTTAGAAGGGCAAACTCAAAAGGTGGTGTTAAGGGACTCCTGCTCAATGCTCTGGTCACTGGTCATTTTTGTATCCTATGTTAGCCTCTGTATGAAACTGCCGAGACAGATTGTCCAGAGTTGTGGGGTTCAATGTCATCAGTATAAGGATGACACCCAACTTTGTCTCTCCCTGCCATCTAATCATTGTCTAGTGTAAATAATGGAATGCTTGAGGGTGAATAAACTGAATCGTAAACCGAATAAGGCAAGACAGGAGGCTAGAATGGCCTATTTTTACTGTCTTTCTGCATGGAGGCAAATATATTTCTCTTCAGGCATGCTTTCCCTGGATGAATACCAGCTGAATGGGGTGGTATATGTATTCCTTCCTGACTAATGCTATTTATACTCTTTTTTTAAATCGATTTCTATCATCAATTGTCAGCCAGCGTTATTATATTGGTAGGTTATTTACATCTGAGATATAGGTGAAACTCAAAAAATTAGAATACAGTATTGTGCAAATACTTATTTCAATAAGTCAACTCTCATATACTGTATTAGTTTCAACTTTTGAGTTGACTTATTGAAATAAATGAAGATTTGCACGATATTCTGATTTTTCGAGTTTTACCTGTATAGTTACACTAACATCTTACAGAAATTTGTGTTAATTTTGCTAACATGAGCAAATAGCCATTTGAGCAGATGGGCTTAACTTTGATTTATCTGACCTTGCACCTGCAAGTTCTATGAACTGTAGCTTCAGTAAGTATTAATGTGCTGATATACTCCTTTCCTAACATGGTAATTTACCAAATCAGTAAATACCATCTGCTGATTTTACAGATACATGATAAAATTTTAAATAATTATGTGCTAGATGTTATTATACAAATATCATAGTGTAACCTATGCATCATTTGTAATCTTGACAGCAGGACAGGAGGTGGAAGTCTTTAATTACTGGAAATCCTACCCACCAGGCTGTCTTTACCATCAACAGTGATGTTTGATTATTGAAGACTCCTCCCCCCCACACATTCCATGCCCCCCAATGGTTATCAGTGATGGAAGGGGTTACACAAAACCCAGGGGGGTCTCTGGATAGAAGGATGAAATTTTTTGTTTCCAAAAAATTGTCCTAGCTTTTGTAAACCGCCCAGAGTGGCTCTGGTGCCAGATGGTGCGGTATATAAATTAAATAAATAAATAATTGATAAATAAAATAGCTGATGACACCATATCCTTTATGCCTTGGAATGTACACAAACAAGATTTCAGGTACTGAAACAAAACACAAAACACTTCTTTAATTTTGTAAATTTTTGTCTTTCTTTTAGAGCGCTTACCCAGCCACACCTGGGGCCGGGTCTGCGCTCCTTTTATTTGATTTGATTTGATTTGATTTTTTTTTGGGGGGGGGTTAAAAGTCCCCAGCTGAGAGGTGCTGGCTTGGGGTCTGCGCTCCTTTTATTTGATTTGATTTGATTTGATTTTTTTTGGGGGGGTTAAAAGTCCCCAGCTGAGAGGTGCTGGCTTGGGGCCAGTGCCTCTGTCCCCCCCCCGCCCCAAGTACTGACCACACAGCCCCTGGGTCTGACCCGACGCTTGGGGTTTTTTTCCCCATTTTAGAGTGCCGACCCAGCCACCCCTGGGGCCGGGTCAGCACTCCTTTTTATTTTATTTTATTTTATTTTACTGCCAACTACGTGGCCCGCCTACCAGCTGTAGCGCGGCTGTTGGCTTTTTTAAAATTTATTTTTTTTCTGGAGCCTAGTGAGAGGACCGGACCAGACCACCACCAGTTCAGGTAGGAGACACTGGCGAAATGGAATTTTCCGTTTCATTTCATTTTGTTTTGTTTTTTAGAGGGGGGCAGTTCGTTATTCGTTTCATTAGGTAACATAACGAATAACGAAACAAACCAGAAGTTTGTTTCGTGCCCATCTCTACTCTTTATTAAACATAATGTCAACTGTGAAGAAAATGGGCTTCTGAATTTCTACCTGGAGTTCTGCTAAGTTCTGTACGACTCTTAGAGAAGTCTCAAGAGTCAGACAATAAAAGGGATTGCAAAGAACTCTTTGGCGGCTTGAGAAGGAAATTTTAATTTCCAAAATATTGTCCCAGTTGATAACAGATGACTTAACTAGTTTTCCTAACTCCCTTTTACACAAGCAAATGGATTATTTGCACACCTGTTGCCAACAACATCTTAATTCCCTTTCATGTTCTGTGGAGGCAAAAGGCATCTTCCTTACTTGCTCCGTTACCTACAGGTCATTGGAGTCCAAACTTCGGCCCTCCAGATGTTTTGGACCATGACTCCCACAGTCCTTTGTCATTGGCAATACAGGCTTGGAATTCTGGGAGGGTCCAAAACATCTAGAGGGCCAAAGTTTGGACTCCTCTGCTATAGGTAAAGAAGTAGACTGCCTCCTTCTAAATCAAGAGTCACAGCTGGGCTGCTGGCCATGTCTTGTGATAAAAGAGAAACATGGAAGCGTAACTTCCTCTCTCAGTCCTTTATTTGAAGTGTTCAATTACAGAAGGTATGTTGAAGTGTGAAGTGTCCTGTTACACATTGACCTCTGGCCTGTTTGGCCAGCTTCCCAAGCAACTTACAGCACAAGCATCAAAGTGTCCAGCAACTGCGTTCCATATATCGTTTCCTGCAGTTCCTCAGTTTCTTCAAACATGTATTTTTAAAATTCTTTGTAAGCCACCTTGGATCCTTCTGCCGGGAGACAGCTGAGGTATAAAATAAGTAAATAAATAAATAAACCAAAGGAGAGAAGGGCTGCCTCCAGTATCACAATTCTGGCATCTGGATTTTGCAATAGTTGACAACATTCCACAAGCTTATTAAGGCTGCCCGAGTACCTCGTTACCGAAAAGCAGTTTCTTTTTGTATGCGTCGAATTCAATATTCAGAACACTGGCTTTTTGATCTAACAAAGACAATAAAAGTTAAATGAGAGAGGGTAATTAAAAGCCATTCCTACTTTGCTTTTAGGAACTTAGAGGTGGAAAGAGATGTCAGGTTCAGCATAACTCTCTCGCCCTTGCTTTGAACCCTTATGAAAGAGCTTTTTTGTGTGTTAAATGGCTGCATAAAGGTATGGCATTTGGATGTCTGCCCAGAGAACAGTGATCAAATGGGTTATAGTGAGCGCTTTCTCTGAAGTGCAAAAGCAGATTTGAAGGCCTTAAAAAAAATCTTTTTTTGGCCAGCTTTTCTGGGAACATAAGGTGGCTGGAGCTACATCTAAAGGACAAAGAATTAGTCTGTATTTTACAATAATGAACTTTTAAAACTTGCATGGGGAAGAGCAAGTATTTGTATTCTGCTCTTGGAAATAACATCCAGGTTAAGAGTAATACATGACCTCTTTCGGGTTGGTCTTTCAGAGAGTAAGAATACTGAGAGACAGAAGATTCCTGGCACTACACGTCATAATGTTTCTGCTATGAACACAGCTATCAGTGAATGATTCTCTGTACTTAGGTAGTTTATCAGTATTGGATAATTGTGTCTCACTATGTATGAACTGTAGAGATGGGCACGACTTAGCGGTATTTTCGTTTTCGTTTTCGTTTTTGTTTTTTCGTTTTCGTCACCTAACGAAACAAAAACGAAAAACGGTTCAAAAATGGACCGAAAACGGAAACAAAACGTCTAATTTCGAGTCAATTTTCGTTTTTCGTTACTGGAAAAACACATAATGGAGCTAAATGGGGAGAAACGGAAAATTTTTCGTTTTCGTTTTTTCGTTTTCGTTACGTAACGAAACGAAAACGAAAAATTTTGAAATTAGCTCACGAAAACGGAAACGAAACGAAACAGACCCTAGCCGAAAACGAAAAAATTTTTCTGAGTCGTGCCCATCTCTAATGAACTGCCATAGACAGTATGACAGACAGGGCTGTGTAGTCTGACTCCGACTCCTAAGTTTTTTTGTACTTCCGACTCCAACTCCGACTCTCCAACTCCGACTCCTCTGTCTTGAACTACTGACCCTCCATTCCCTTCACTTATACAAGTGTCTCTAGTCGTGCAAAAAACATATTTACTTAATCCCTTCTCAGTGAGAGGCTAGGTTACCCATGGGCGCTGCGTAACAGCAGAACACAACACTATGGAAAGTATAAGTATTGCCGCTCCTAATTGTGTGTTGTGTGAGGGAAATAGGCGCGGTATATAAGTGTGAAAATAAATAAATATAGTGAAGAACATGAAAAGCATGCTTCCTCACCGTCACTTAACGTGTTTGTTTTGCGGTTACGTGAGGCACTGCATGCATTGGTCTTTGTTCTTACAGTAGAGAAGTCATTAATTATAACTTTCTGTGAGTTGGGACATTTAAACTTGCTTTTTTAAAAAATTCCAATCTAAATTTAGTAGGAGTCGGAGTCGGAGTCGGTGCATTGTTTGCCGATTCCGACTCCGACTCCAGGTACCCAAAATTTACTCCGACTCCGACTGCACAGCCCTGATGAGAGAGCTGACTGAACTACCATTTCCTCAACCTCCATTTAATCTCGTTATTTACTTCTACCAGTACTTCCAAGCTAGCACTTCTCACCCATTCTGGGTTTTTGTGTATGCCCAAGTTTTCAAAATAAACAGAGTGGCTGCTGCATAGCCCGTTTGGCTTTTTTTCTTTTTTTTTAGATTTTTCCGAATACACCTGTGATGGCATGCTTTTTTCTTCAGTAGTTCCACAACCTGACTAGGAAGTCACCCTCCTTGCTATATATTCAAGGTCAAAATATCTGCCAGATTTTTCTGGGCCTTTTTATAGTTTTGGAGATGTAGTTCCTTGGTTTTTCTAGCCAAACTCAAACTGTGGTACCCAGAGCTGGACATAGTGAGGTCTGGTCAATCCAAGACCCTGGATTGTTTTCACCCTGCATCCAAACCAGCTTCCACCCCTCCTATATTTGTGCATCTGATTTCCCAGTGCCTAAGACTGAACCATGTGACCGCTTGTCACTCCCCTCCAGCCATTGATGAGCACTCTTTGGATGCAGCTTATCAAGCAGCTACAAATCTATCTACCATAGCATCATCTAGTCCACATTTTACCAGATTTGCCACAAGAATATCATGAGGGTCCTTTTCAGAAGCATTGGTAAATTAAAGATACACTACATCCATAGTATTCCTCTTATCTACCAAGGTTCTGACTCTCTCTATATATAAAAGGAGAAATAAGATTAATCTGACATTATTTGTCTTTGATAAACCCATGCCGAGTCTTAGAAATCATTGCATCTTTTTCTAAATGAGTTGCTTAATTATCTGTTCTAGAATGTCTCCTGCTTTTGATGTTAAGCTGACCAGTTAATGCTTGCCAAGATTCCTTTTTTTTACCCTTTTAAAAATGTGGATTTCATTTGTTTGCTTTCAGTCTTCAGGGATCTCACTTGTACTAGACAAATTCTCAAATACCGTAGTCAGAGGCTCTAAGACTACATTTACAAGCTCTTCTAGTATCCTTGGATGGAGTTCATCTGGTCCTGGAGACATACAAGTACATTGGTTTACGAGCATAATCCATTCCTGAAACATGCTTGTAAACCAAAGCGCTCTTACTTATATAAAAACAAATTTCCCCATAAGAAATAATGGAAACTCAGATGATACATTCTGGGGGCCCATAGACCACACACTACACACACAAAATGCCAAAACTCACAAAAGAAGTTGTCTAGAAGTCCACATTCACCCCATAGTTTAGGTACCTGGCTGCAGAATATACTCTGTTTGGGATTAAAAACTGGATTTTACTCTGTGTTTTTAATGTGACATTAATAAAATGCAATTTGTACCCCTATAGGCACTTGACTGGCTGTCCCATGACTAGAAACAAATTAATTAAAAATATAAATATAAAGAAAAATAATATCCTAAACTGCACTTTGCTTTGAAAACCTTCGTGGCTGGTGCAAGGGAAACCTCCCGCTCTCCTTTCTCTGCTTTTGAGGCTTGCCTGAGTCTTAATGTTCCAGACAATCACCCACAATTCAGCAAGGAGAGTGAGAGCGAGATATAAATGGCTCACTTTTGTCTATGAAGATTCTCAGTCATCCAGGTGAGTTTATCTGGAAGTTGAGTCATGGCAACTGGACTTATTTTTCTTGAGAGATTGAAATGTTTCTCTGCTCATCCAAACAGCTTCATCAGTCTGAAAAGTTTCATGTTGTAGATTTCATCACGGCTACAGAATCGGCCATTCACAGCAACAGTCTGCCACCAGCAGAAGCTGAACTACTCAGGATAAAAGTCTCTCTCGCACTCTCCAGTGCTCAAGCACCACCATCCAACCTTACCAGCCAGAAGAGAAGTGCTCTGACACCCCTCAGCAGGGATGAGAACACCACCATTTTGCCTGCGGACAAAGGAAGATGCACTGACATCCTCAATACTGTGGACTACCACGAAAAGGTTGTCTCATTTTTAGATGACCAGCACACATATGAAACACTAAAAAGAGACCCCGCCAGCAACTACAAGAAAAAAGTAATAGAATGTTTAAAACTCTTGGAGAAGAATAAAACATTTGGCAGTACTTACCACCGGTTATATCCTGGAGAGACCGTCTCCCGTTTTTACAGACTTCCCAAGATCCACAAGCAAGGAATCCCCCTCAGACCCATTGTCAGTAGTATAAATTCAGTGACTTACAACATTGCAAAATACCTGGTGACTATCCTAGCCCCACTGTTTGGACTCACGGATGACCATGTGCACAATTCAGAGGAGTTTGTTTCTAAAGTTAGGGAGCTGAAACTGGATACACATGAAACCATGGTATCTTTTGATGTTACATCTCTCTTTACCAGCATTCCCACCATTGATGCCCTAACAACTGTAAAGAGAATGCTAAGAGAAGATAGCACCCTCACCTCCAGAAGCAGCCTCAACCCAGACCTGATATGCCTGCTCCTGGACCTGTGTTTGAACACCACATATTTCATGTACAGAGGCGACTTCTGCAGACAGAAGCATGGTTGTGCCGTTGGTTCCCCAGTGTCACCCATTGTTGTGAACCTATACATCGAAGAAGTGGAGAAGAAGGCACTCAACACCTTCCCAAGGACAACACCATCCCACTGGTTCAGGTATATAGATGATACCTGGGTGAAAATCAAGACTCAGGAAATACAGGCCTTTACAGACAACATCAATGCAGTGGTCCCTAATATTAGGTTCACTAGTGATGACACCCAAGACAAACAGGCTGGCTTTCTTGGATTGTGCAGTCATCATCAGACCTGACCGTGGCCTGGGAGTAGAAATTTATAGGAAACCCACTCACACAGATCAGTACTTGCTGTTGGACTTCCACCATCCATTACAACACAAATTAGGAGTCATCAGGACCCTAAACCACAAAGCAGAGAGCATCCCCACCTCCACAGAAGCCAAGAAGAAGGAAGACAGGCACCTGAAGACAGCACTTAAGGCCTGTGGATATCCAAAGTGGGCCTTCAACAAGGCAGTGGCCATCCCAGAACAAGGGATCAGCCTGAGACCCAGACCCGGTGGAAGAACCTGGTCATTCCCTCCATGGCTGGAGTGTCTGAGAAGCTTAACAGGATTGTTGGCAAACACCATGTTCCTGTTTATTTCAAACCCACCAACACACTAAGGCAGAGACTCATCCACCCAAAGTATCCGATACCAAAACACAAAAGCAGCAATGTAGCATATGTGGCCCAATGCAGTGAGGAGTGTTCAGACCTTTTACATTAGAGAAACAAAACAGCTATTTAAAAGGATGGCCCAACATAGGAGGGGTAACAGCTCAGGACCAGAATCATCAGTACACCTCCACTTGAAGGGCAAAGGGCACTCATTCAAAGATGAGGATGAACACGTATTAGAGAAGGTAGGTGGTTTGAGAGAGGGGTCAGAGAAGCCATGTGAGTATTAGAAACTCTCTCAACAGAGATGGGGGGCTCAGGCATGGTCTATCTGCCACTTATCAGGCTGTGATTTCAACAATACCTATACAAATCAAAAATACTTCACCACCAAGGCCGTAGCTAATGACCCATACTTTATGGGTTTTAGCATTTTAGACTATTGATCATCTTAAGGCTATTGAGACTGTTGTCTACCTAACGAGCCTATTTAGGCCATTGTTTATCTTATGAACCTATTTCAGACCAGGGTGACAAGAGGTCAGAATAAGCTATTAAAACGGAGGACTTGCAACTAGCTTTTCCCAGACTGATGAAGCTGTTTGGATGAGCAGCGAAACGTTTGAATCACTCTCTCAAAAAAGAAGTCCAATAGCCATGACTCAACTTCCAGAATCAGCTCACTTGTGATCATGTGACCTGCCCCATTTCTTGAATTGCAAAATATTGCTTGTTGATCAAGGCAAAATTTATCAGAAATGTCTGCTTGCCTTGCAGAACACCCTTATACCAAGGTACCTGTAAACCAAGGATTTACTGTAAATTTATTTAAGGTGGCTAGATGTTTCCCTTCCAGCTAGATGCTGCCCAAAGGAGATGCTCTCCTTTGGACAGCAGCTCTCTCGTTTCCCCCTTTATTTATTTATTTATTTATTTATTTATTTATTTATTTATTTATTTATTTATTTATTTATTATTGGATTTCTATACCGCCCATCTGACAGCGAGGTCACTTTGTTCTAACATCAAGTTGGACAATAGTTCTTTGGTGAGAAATGAGATGAGGTAGGAGTTGAACATTTTGCCTTCTCTCTGTCGCTGTTTAGTAATTCTTTGTTCTTTCCGTGCAGTGAATATACCTTTTCTGTGTTATTCCTTTTTCTTCAAAAGTAGCTGAAGAATTAATTTTTGTTATTTACCTTTCCTGCACCTCGGAGCTCGCTTTGAGCTTCAGCCTTCCTAATCTTTTCTCTGCAGATGTTAGCTACCTATTTTTGCTCTCCCTTAGTGATCTGCCCCTCCTTCCTAAGCATGTCTCTTTTGAATTGTAGGTTGTCTGATAGTTCTTTATGCAGCCATCTGGTTTCTTTACATGTCCACCAAGTTTCTTCCTGTGCTTCCAGTTGCTCTCTCACAGTTCCGGCCATCATGGATTCCCTTCTCTGAGTGTTTCTGCCATGAGATCTCACCCAGTATTTTCTTGAACTTACTGAAATAGTATAATATGCACTCTAGACTAAGTATAGTATAATATGCACTCTAGACTAAGGTGCATATTATACTATAAATGCATATTATACTATAAATACCAAGAACATGATCACCTCCCTGCAGAATTCCCACTCTTAGAATAGATTAGAATAGAACAGGGAACTGTTTAGCCTTTCAAAAAGGCTGAGCGGGGATATGATAGCTATGTTTAAATATTTGAAAGGATGTCATATTGAAGAGGGAACAGGCTCGTTTCCCGTGGCTTCAGAGACTATGAGTCGGGGCAATGGTTCCAAACTACAGGAAAAGATATTCCATTTGAACATTAGGAAGAACTTCCTGACGGTTAGAGCTGTTCGGCAGTGGAATACGCTGCCACGGAGGATGGTGGAGTCTCCACCTTTGGGGGGTTTTAAGCAGAGGCTGGATGGCCATCTGTCGGGAGTACTGTGTTGGGGGTTCCTGCATGGCAGGGGGTTGGAGTGGATGGCCCTTGAGATCTCTTCCAACTCTATGATTCTATGAATAGAATAGAATGTTTATTGTCATTGTCCCCTTGCAGAAAAAACAACATTTCACAATTGCTATATCAATTCAGATAAACATTCCACATAGATTTAAAAACAGCCACAACACTAATTAAAACAATACAATACGATATAGCACATAAAATGAGCTGACTTCAGAGTTCAGAGTTTCCATTTAAGGCAAATATTGCTCTAGAGAAGAAGCTGTTCTTGTCCCGTTTCATGGATCTATTATTTTCTCCTAGTTAGGGCTAGATCTAGGACAGCTGATCTCCTTGTTGCTTGCACTGCCTTCTGCAAGATGAACTTGTCATCAAGGCAAACGAAGAATTTGTTGGACCTTGCACCTTGGCAGAGTTGGCCTTCCAACAGATTTGATTGGTTGATGTCTGTCACTGCTTCTCTGGAAAGCTGCCTGAGTACCCAGAGTAGACTTAGCTTTTTAAGTCATGTGAAAGAAGCATGAAATACCTGGTTGATAACTGCCAGTAGCATACACGTGTCTCAAATTTCAAGCCATGCATGAAATATTAATAAAATGGAGGTAGAAATTACATTTCTACTAATGTAATCGAATAACTTCTCTTAAAGTATATATATTATGAATTATTTCGGTTGCCCTGGATTCTGTTCATCTGGGGAACATTTGGGGGCAGGCTCTTCAGAAGGAATTTCTATGCTGCTCTTTATGGATTTTGACCGTCATCTTAAGATTCATAAATTCATAGAGGAGATGGTACTGATATTCTTCAGGTGGTAGGTCCAAGGCTAGATAGGCCCAAACTGAGAAATGACACGGATAGATAATTGAGGACTCTTGCTGATCCGACCCGGTTCTTCCAATTCCAGAAGGGGCACAACATGAATCTGCACCTTAATTCAGTGTATACATTAGTGAGTGTTTGAAAGAGGTGGTCTGTGGATAAGTCATTCATTTAGAAACAATGAGTCCATCCCAAATTGTTTTGGAAACCTCTTGTGCTTAGTTTGACATTGAGCTTGTATCAAGGTATATACATCACTTACTAAAAACCTATTACATATGATACCTCATATTTCTAAACCAGTGGCTTGTCTAGTACAAGGTAAATGCAAGGAAACAGATAACCCAGCCATCTCTTTTTTTGTGAGACGGGCTCTGTTTTAATCCTTGCATTTTTAGTCCCAAACAGAACCATGTTATTTTCATGTACAAGTGGTACCTTGTATAAAGGAATTAATTCTTTCCAAATGAAATTATGTTAAGCAAAATTTCCTTTATACAAATTTCCCATAGGAATGAATTGAAAACAGAGTAATCTCATTTTTATGTTGTACGGATTCGCCCCATAGGCGATTTTGTTAAGCAGATTTCCCCTATCTCCAGAATTTTTTATGTTGTACAAATTTGTTATACAAGGGTCCACTGTGTATGTAACTTGTAATGGGAGAATTTCCTTCAAATTATTTAGAATCCTTTAAATGATTGCATGGTTTCCTAGTTAATAAGTTTGTTTATGTATTCATACTGCTAACAATAGCATAGACTTTATACAATATTTCCACATATTATATGTTGTCTTACAACTGTTTGAATGATTCCATATGAAAGGAGAGGAAGAACAGAATTATAGATTTTAGCTATAGAAATATTAAGTGGGGGGGCGCAGTGGTTAAATGCCTGTACTGCAGTTAAAACTGTGTTCAAGACCTGGGGTTCAATCCCAGGTAGCTGGCTCATGGTTGACTCAGCCTTCTGTCCTTCCGAAGTTGGTAAAATGAGTACCCAGCTTGCATAATTAAATTGTAAACTCCCCAGGGAGTGCTTAAAGCACTGTGGGGCGGTATATAAGCAGAACACTTTGCTTTTTTGCTTTTAATGCTGTTATAATGCTGTTATAGCCTGCATACTGTAATTAAACTGTAAACCGCCTAGAGACTACTTGAAGTGCTATGGGACGGTATATAATCAGAACGCTTTGGTTTGCTTTTTAAACATTGCCTGAAATCTTCCCATAGATGTGAATAGCACATCTCACAAAGCTTTTTATTTGAAGAAAATTGACTGTGGTGTTGGACCATGAAATCAGAAAAAACGAGTAGTGTTTCAGTTGCACTTGGAGCACCAAGAGACCTTGGATATCAGTGGAAAATCCTTCACAAGGGAGAAATAAGCCCTTACTATTAACATCATGCAGTGAACTCAGAACTTGGAGTTTTAATACAAATTTCAGAAAGTCTCTGAAATGTGGAAGAAGCAGAGGCACTGAACAGAAATCAAGTTGCAAGATAGATTCCTATTTTATAGACTTTATTTTTACTCTTCTGCATTGTCATTACTTTTAGAAGGGTTTTCCCTAGACTGGAATGACAAGTGATCTTTGTGTGCACATGTTTTTTTTTGTTTGTTTTTGTTTTAATTATAAGAGCTAGTCTGCTAAAAGCTACCATTGTAGCTATTTTGGATCTGGAGATAGAAGATTACGTAAGATACTTACGTAGAACAGAACAACTAGGACTCAAATGGGTTTGATTCTGTCTAGGTGGCTTTGTCACATCCCAGTGCAGTTTAACCAGGAGTTCCCTCATGCTATGACAACACGCAGGGTAACACTGTTCTCGAAGGAAACCCTACTAGCAACCTGGACGTTAATGTCTCCCAATTGTGTCTTTTGACTCCATCCTGCCAAGTAGGAACTGAAAGTCTGCAAAACAGTGTTCCCGGGATATATTTGTGATGCTGGAGGAGAGCTTTGGAGATACAGTGGTACCTAAGTGTATGAATTTAATCTGTTCCAAATGCATGCTCTTAAGTCGAACTACTGTTAAGTCGGTAGTGGGCGGCATATAAGTTTTAAAAATAAAATAAATAAATAAAATAAAAAATAAAAAACTGAAAAAAGTAAGTTAAAAAAGAAAAGAAAAAATATTTGTAAGTCGAGCAGACCATATCTAAAATTTGTAAGGCGGCAGTCTGCCAACAGTTTTCCGTCTTAAGTTGAATTGCTCTTAAGTCGAAGTACCGCTGTACTCTGGATTGCCAGAAAGATAAACAGTGTATCTTAGATCAAATGAAGCGTAATTTACCTCTGAAGGCAAAAATGTTGAAATTGAGACTACCCTACATGTTGACGTGCATCTAGAACCACCTCCTTCATCTAGACATCCTACCCCACTTTTGTTTTTAACATTTGTGATGCGCTGCAAGAATTTTAGCAGCTCCCGCTGCTCATACTTAAATGAGAAATCCCTCTTCTGTTCAGGATAGAAGTGCCAGTGTGTGGTTGAGTTTCAAAACAGCCACATGAGTTTGGCATGTGTAACAAAAACAAAACAAAAGACATCTTGTGGGCTTTTAAAATAGATTTATTGTACTGCGAGCTTTTGTGAGTCATAATCCACTTCTTCAGACACAGGAAGTGTCTAAAGAACTGCACTGTAATCCACAAAAGCCCACAGTACAATAAATCTCTCTAATCCTTAAAGGTGCCATAAGACTTCCTTCTGTTTTGGTCTGTCTCCTTCAACCCGCATGCCAATCTTTGTTCCTCTTACCCATTTCTGTTGAACACATTTGTAAGGGCTGCGTTCTGTCTTTGAACAGAAAACATATGCAGTACTGTATTTTCCATTGCTAGCATTCACAAGAAGGCTCAGGGCAAATACTGACAACTTCTCAGGAGGCTCACTTGAACTCAGTTCACAATAATGGCTGCAGCCATGATGGGTTCTAATGGGGCGATGTGGGATGGGAGCATGTAAGCAAGTCCTAATCCGGCATCACCTCCCCCTGTGAATTCAGGTTGAATTGTACTGCTCTTGTAGTAAAAAAATCTTGCCTTACCAGTACTTTTGACTGCAGCTGCCCTGTAAGCACTGAAGCCTCCTACAAGGATGTCTGCAGACTTTCACACTGAACATGCAAAGGCCTGCTTGTTTGGGTGGTGCAGGGATGCTAAGGGGAGAAACATTATTATTGCTGATGCTACAGAGTCCCATTTCTAAAGACCTTTTACAAATCCAGCGCTGCAGACTGAGGGGTTTTGTTTCCCTTTGATAACTAAAGGCAACTCCATTTTCCCAATGGCAAAGGATGTGAGAATAATGTCCACCACAAAACTATCACACTGGGGAAAACACACTTTCATTCCTCCTAACAACCAAACAGCTTCCATTTATGCCATTAATAATATGGAATGTGATTCAAGCATTTAAGCTACTTACAATTGTTATATCAATAAACATGGAGTAGAATTGCTTCCAGTGACTGTCAGCAGTCCTGTTCTGCCAGATATGGTGCAGAACTTGCACAATTAAATTTCAGAAGGCTCTTGCAGTGGACTTGTCGGTTGCAGAGAAATATCAGGTTGATCCTACAAAAGAGAAAAACACCCATGTAGTCCACAATCCAGAGATACATGTGGGCAATATCTTTATTTGACCAATAAAAATGACAGCTATGCAGGACATTTAGCATGCTGTTTGGTCTGCTGTGGAGATGGTTTAAGACAGGGGTGTTCAAACTTTGCCCCCCCCCAGAAGTTTTGGACCACAACTTCCAGAATTCCAAGTTTAGATTGCCAGTGACAAAGGATTGTGGGAGTTGTGGTCCAAAACATCTGGAGGGCCAAAGTTTGGACACCTCTGGTTTAAGACAAAATACCAGAACTAGGGGACATCCACTCAAATTGAGGGCTGGGAGAGTAAGAACAGACAAAAGAAAATATTTTTTCACCCAGCGCGTTGTTAGTCTGTGGAACTCCCTGCCACAGGATGTGCTGATGGCATCTGGCCTCAATGTCTTCAAAAGGGGATTGGACAGATTCCTGGAGGAAAAGTCCATCACAGGTGACAAACCCCGATGGAGATGTGTCATCTCCAGGCTGAAAACCGGGGTACCTCAGGACCATATGCAGGGGAGTGGTATCAGGAGACAGATACCTAGTCTCGTGCACTCCCAGACGCATCTGGTGGGGCCACTGTGAGATACAGGAAGCTGGACTAGATGGGCCTTTGGCCTGATCCAGCATGGCTCTTCTTATGTTCTTATGTAAGACCACGTCTTTGCTAGAATGAACCAGCCTGCCCCCAGAGTATTCCTATTGGCACCTGTCTGGGTTAGTGTCAGGGGCTTCTACTTTCTTGATATGGGTCCGATCACTTCATTTTGGTTGATTTTCAGAACATGCAGTCAACTGGTAGAGAAACAAAGTGGAGCTGGTGCCTCTTGGTTTGCTTTTATATTTGAATTGCCTTTATTGTGAAGTTTCTTAAGAGGACAGCCATTTCATAATATTGGGAAATGAAGTACTTCCTCTGCTCCTACATAGCAGAAGAAGTAAAAACAAAAGCTTTGACTTTATTAAGGCATTAGTTCTGCACAGCATCACTTATAAAAAAACGGACTGCAGTTGAATATTAGAGCGAAAAAGTATGCCTGCAAAAGAATTATAGTACATAACATGAATGTTGACAACAAGGTTTCTTTTTAAATATGGCATTGGAGGAGAGCTTACTGGATACTCCTTGACTACCAAAAAGATGGATGTCCTAAATCTAATCAAGGCTGAACTCTCCTTTGAAGAATAAAACGAGGCTTGCCTTACTGGGGGCAGCACATGAGGAGGCAGGACTCCTTGGAAAAGACAATAGTGCTGGAAGCTTTGAGGCTGAGGCAGCAGGAAACCAGGGCTAAATAAGTGATTGGTGTTGACACTGGTATCATTTTAGTTCCAGCTCAAGACATAAGTTATCAGAGTCTCTAGGGTTGGAGGATTATGGCCTTCATAGGTTTTAGTGCAGTGTTTTTAGTGTTCATGTATTGTCATTTTATGTTGCTTGATTTTAAATCATTTCAAATATCTCATGTATTCAAATTGTTGTCTACAGCTTTGTAATCTGCCCCGAGATTTTGGAATATAGGGCAGGCTATAAATGTTTAAAGCAGGGGCGTGGTGGCTTAGCAGGCTAGATTACTGAAAACTCTTGGCTGCAAAGTCGGCAGCTTGGCGGTTCGAATCCCGGGTGCCACACAGCAGAGTGTTAACTCCAGCTCCTGCCAACCTAGCAGTTCAAAAGCATGTAAAGGCAAGTAGATAAATAGGTACCACCGCAAAAAGCCGGATGATAAACAGTGTTCTGTGCGCAGAAATGCCTTCATCCATGCCAGCCACATGGCCATGGGCTTGCACAACACTGGTTCTTTAACTTGAGAATGGAGGTGAGTGCCGCCCTAGAGTGGGACACAATATGCATGTGTGGGGCGAATCTTGCCCTTTTTAAAGGAGTCTCGTGGTGCAGTGGTTAAATGCTTGTACTGCAGGTAAAACTGTGCTCACGACCAGCTCATGGTTGACTCAGCCTTCCGTCCTTACGAGGTTGATAAATTGAGTACCCAGCTTGCTGAGGGGGGGTGCAATGTGTAGTCTGCATAATTAAACTGTAAACCGCCCAGAGACTACTTGAAGTGGTATGGGGCGATATATAAGCAGAACACTTTGCTTTGCTTGGCTTTATACATGTTTAAACAAGCAAGCAAGCAAGCAACAGGCATCACCGGCTGAAGGCAGTGGAAGAACTACTGCTGAGATGAATAGGTGAAACTTTTGTTCAGGGATACAGCATTCCTGCAGCTTCTTTTGGCATTGATAGTGCCTTGAAGAGTTGCCTTCATGTATTACACCTTTTTGTTGTGTTATATCAAACCTGGCATTATTTGGGATTTGGTTCATCTTTAAGGAAGATAGTTAAAATCTCCTTGATGGATACATTTAATCAATTGAATGTAGTAAATGGAGTATATCAGGGATGTTCAGTTTTGAACAGGCCGAGGTCTACTTCTTCCGGCCCAAAGTGCCTGAGGGCTACTACACTTAAATCTCTACTTACAAATTTTATCTGTTCCAAGCACATGCTCATAAGTAAACAAAATAGAGCAGCGGTTTCCCATAGGAATGCATTGAAAACCAATTAATCCGTTCTGGAGGGATCAGATTTCTATGTGCCATGGCCTTTGAACTGCCCCGCTCAACTGAGACAGTGGGCTGGCAGACCCAGAACTGTGCTGGGGCAGTGGTGGTCCTTGGGGTGGGGGAGGGAGGGGTGAAGAACTTATCCCCCTCACTTTTTAAATTGATGGCTGGTTGGCAACTTTTGAACCCTGCATGGGCTACCAATAGACCGTGGTCTACCTGTTGGGCAGGCCTGGAGTATATGAATGGTATTAGTGCCAATTTGAAGGTAGTAAGTTTAATATTGGACTAACTGGGTCAGTAGTGCAATGAAACGAACTCTTCAGATGTGCAGCTGAGTCCCCCCCCACACACACACACCTTTCTTTTTCTTTTGAGAAAACATGGATAAGGGTAGGTTCCGGGTCAGTATCGAAAAGTATACGCTGAAGATTGTTTCTAAGTGTCTTTCCCTTTTGTCCTTTGTTCTTTGCTGAGGTTGTGTAGATTTTGATGTTATCACACTTGAGGAGAAAAGTGTAGGATGCATGCTGTGCCTTAGAGCTGTCGTCGTTCAAAACTATCATTTTCACTGTCATTTCCACCCCTCCTAATGCTAGCTTCTAGTCAGATAAATCATCTGTATGATAAATGGCAAAACTCTCTCCCTTTACTGATTCACATTGCTACCAATAAATTAAATACGTTCTTGGAGACGGCAGAGAAGAACCCAACCCATTATTTACCTCACAGTTTTACTGGTGCCATAAACCGTCTCCGGCATGGACTGCAACTATCGTTTATTGAACTGTTTTTCTTATTTTCACTCCCATTTTAAACGTTCACATTAAACATCAATAGATTCTTTAAACTAGTAAACATAATCAGCTGCGTCTGGCACATGAAAAGAGAAAGAACACAGAGTTCCAAATGTTGGTAAAAGAACTCTTGACTAAAAATTGCACAATCATTCTTATTTTCTAGGCAGTGTTGGTGACTTCTGTCAGAGGCGGTGTCTGGAAGGCATAAAAATTGGGGAGTGAGCCTGTTCTTTTACATACTTGGGCAATGATACTTGACATGTTTCTGTTCTTAATGCCTCAGTGGTTCCAGACCTTGGGTCCTCTGATGTTCTTGGACTGCAACTCATAGAAATCCTGGCCAGTACAACTAGATGCTGGAAGTTTCTGGGAGTTTACATGTAAGAACATCTGGGGACCCAAGGTTGAGAACCATTGCTGTAACTAATTAGAGTACATTTTAATGTTAATTTAATTTATTAAGAGACATATAAGGTGTGTGCCTCCTAGAATTAGAACTCAGGGAGGCTGTTACAAAATTTACATACACAATCAATTTCTATTTGAAAGGCAAGAATACCTTACAGCAGGCATGTCCAAACTTTGGCCCTCCATATGTTTGGGACCACAACTCCCACAATCCTTTACCATTGGAAATACAGGCTTGGAATTCTGGGAGTTGTGGTCCAAAACATCAGTAGGAGTGACGTTTGGACATGCCTGCCTTACAGGGAATCAGACCATGGGTCCATATTGCTCAGTCTTGTATACAATTCATGGCAAATATCTTCCGGAACTCTTAACTGTCTTTCTTAGGGATGCTGTGGATGGAATCTGGGAGTCACTGCAAATAAAGCAGATCTACGGCTGAGTTGTAGATCTTTAGTAACTTCAGTCATGAGGATTAAAAACATAGGATAGATTTCAAGAGTTATTCCTGATGCCCTCCTGTCAGAATTGAAAAGGCTTTGGGGACTGGAGATGTGTATCCTCTCAATCATCTAAAGCTTGAAATGATGTTAGGTGCTCTTTTCATACTAGGAAGAGGGCTTCAAGAGTATTTATGGCTGTGCCTGCTGTTTCATTCAGTGTAAAGGGGCCAGAAGAAAAAGAAATTGTTGCCTTAGAAATACATGGAATCTCACCAAAATGGTGCCAGAGTAGTGTTTCTGGCTAGTAGAAGGGTGTGTTATAGGACTGAGTGTGCTGTAAGTGGATGTTGCTAATAAGCAGTGGTAATAAACCGCCATCTTTGTGATATGGGTTGGACACAGCATACTAGCCTGCATCTAGAGAGGTTCATCTGTATACTGTCTGTTACATAGAACGTTCTTAGAACCATGTTTTTAGAATCATAGAAGCACTGTGTTTTGGTAGCAAAGTCAAATTCAGTAGTAATTGGAGCTTTGCGCCTAACTTTCTTGCTTGTCTTAAGAAGAAAACACGGAAGTCTAATGCAGTTCAGACAGTTGAGGGAGAACTCGGCTTGATGTTCAGCAGTAGTTCAGTGAAGGAGCAGGTGCCGAATGCTGCAGTATAGATCTGTGGCTTACTTGGTATTCCCCTTGAACCCTACCCTGTTGGCTATCTACAGACCAACATTTGATATCTCATTCCTGGGCAGGATGCACATGTGTCTGTGGCCTCTCAGCTCCACAGAGATTCCTTGATGAAGAGTATGATCTAGAACTATTTCAGTTAGACTTCAGGTCGCCTGTGACAAGGTTCTGCTGTCACTATTGGCGGTTCCACCCCTTTAGACCCTCCATACATGAGGAGCAAAGTTACCACACACAAAAAAAAACTTTTAACAACACCATATTCAACCTTGTGAACCACGACTTCAGTGGGATCAACAATGTCCATAACATTAACAAGCTCAGTCCAACTTCCAGCCGAATTGGACAACTGCTTCGGTGTCTACAATAATGAAATGTCCCAAAATGTTCCCAATCCATGGGTCTCCTCAGAAGGGTTCCTCAGCCCGAACATAATGTCCTGCAATAAGAGTTTCGAGCCCATTCCGCCTTGTATTCGTTCCTTTCACTCTCCATCAACTCTACTTGCTGCCCACTCTTTCAGGGTCCCTTGTCTTTTGGGGAGATGTAGACCATTCATTCCAGTGGCTCTTCTTCATGCATATCGACCTATATCCCACTCTTTTTCCCCCTTTATATCTCCCCATTCCTCTCTCCAAGCTCCCTCCTCCAAAACTAGAAAGCTCTGTACAATTGGCTCCTTTTTGGCCATATACTTCATCCTCTGGCACCCTTTTCACTCTTCTCTTCTAGATTTAAACCTCTCACAGCTGACACCAGGTCATTCGTGACTGAGGTAGGAGATGGCTCACTCTGAACCTCAGGTTCTCGTGTATGACCCACGTGGGAGCTGTATATCCCTGTTGGTCATACTGGATCCCTCAGAAGCTTCCAGTATCACCAACCATAGTATCCTTTTGGGTTGCCTGCATTGAGATAGGACTTGTTTGCACTGTTTTATAACACATCTGTTATGGGTTCATGCCACACACAACCTAGCAGTCATTTTTAACTTGTAGCATAGAAGATGAGGAACCAAAAAACGTAACATCAACAATCCATAATACTCACATTGCATATTCCCAAGTGTGACATGGCTTTTTTTCCATTGTGAGACCAGCAGCTTTGGCTTCCATTAATTTTTTTCCTCCAAAATGGACTGTGCATAAGGCCAGTTATACCAACAAACAGATGAATGTGACACCTTTGGGTGAAATGAGGATCCAGCAGCTTGGCTTTGTGGGGTTAATAGGAACTTCTTGATAAAAAAAATTGTGCTGTGTGATAAAACCATTGTGAAAGAAAGATATGTGACAAACAGATGGGAGTTCCCCAGAAACAGTAGAAGCTATGAAGGATAATCATGTAGGGCTCTATTCTGCTGATCTATCCTTTGGTGAATATGCTTTAGGATTGGAGCATGCCGGAGCTTTGGGTTAGCCGCTATTCCCAAAGAATAATTTTATGTGTGTCATTGTAATATGCTTAAAGGCTAAAGACTGCTCAGATTATCCAGGTGGATTGCTTGGTTAAACCAGTGATCTGGACACTGGGAAGGTGTTTGCATTCATCTGGCAAGTGCCCATTTTTGCGCAATCAGAAGCAGCCAGTTTCTGTTGAGTTGGTAATGATAGAGTGGAAAATGCATTGATCATGAACTTAAATAAAATAAGATGTGTGACTTGCATCCTGCCGCTTGAACACTTTTGTCCTTTGACTACAGGATGCTGTAGGATACATAATATTTCAGAACAAACGAGCAAAAGATTCCCCGGACAAGGTGTTTTGTTCATGCCAACAAAAGACATGTGTAAAAGTTATTGTGGCTCATTTTTTTCAGTGACCACCAGGTTCTGGGAACATACCTCATGGGTGGCCATAACTCTCATGCCTGTTCATGAGCTTTGAAGTACATCTGGTTAGCTGCTTTTAAAATGGAATGCTGAGCGAGGTTGGACCTTGCACAGATCCAGCAAGTCAATTAGTATTTTACTGCCAGCAACTTGTCCATGGGGAAGGCTGGTGCTTCAGTGTTTAAACTGCAGTCAGGACAACTCGCACAACCCAAGTTCACTCTCAACAGGCTCAGGTATCCAGTGCTAGGTGGACTCAGCCATCTTGCTGGAGTGTCAGTAATGTGTAGCCTGCATAATTAAATTGTAAACTGCCCAGAGAAAGCCTTAAGCATTGTGACCTGGCCAGACACTTTGCTTCGGCTTTTACTATTCGCACAGAGCAAAGCTTTAAGAAGCAATATGGTTCCAAGTCAAAACAGATTTGTGTGGAATTTATGTCTAAGAGGTACATTTAATATTTATGATGTCTTTGTTTGCTTGTTACTTGGTGTCACCAGACATTTCAAAATAGCTGTATTATACCAGCCAGTGTAACAGAGCTGACAAATAGTGAGGTTAGTACAGTGTGAGACTTAACAGAATGATGACTTGAAAAACCTATCTAGA
The DNA here is from genome assembly GCA_023846285.1 of Phrynocephalus versicolor. Classification (NCBI taxonomy): domain Eukaryota; kingdom Metazoa; phylum Chordata; class Lepidosauria; order Squamata; family Agamidae; genus Phrynocephalus; species Phrynocephalus versicolor. Next base: position 3,673,826 of record JAHTLZ010000268.1, on the reverse strand, counting down.
AGGGCAGTGTATGGGTAAATCACACTGACAGAAACGTAAATGAGTTTATGTCAAAGTGACAAAGAAAAACAAAATGGCTTTCTTCCAGCTGATACATTTTGAAACGTTTCACAGATTCAGCGTTTTATCTTGAAGCTAGGACATCTTGCCATAACACAACTTTGTGCTTGGCTTAAGGTATGTTGTCTGTGCCTAAAGATGATGACCAAATGTTTCTGATTCTGACAGTGTGAGGGTTCCGCTGGGGAGGAACGCAAGGTAGCTGCGCAAGGACCAGGAGGCTCTTCACTTTGTTTCCAATGAAATAAATTTTTATTCATGTCATAGACAGGCACATTATCTTGAACATCATCAACAGTTCCAACTTGGACAAACGGTGAACTCCGTAACAATCCCTCCGGGATAAACATTTGGGAAGCCTCCTCTCCTCCTAAGAAGGGGTTGGTACTCATTAGAGGTCCAGACGCCCCTTTGGGACAATGGGTCCATCACAAGGAGTCCCGCAGCAATGATGTTTGACCCCGCGGTGGCGTGTCTCCCATCCCCGTCCGGGAATCCATACTGAGACCGCACCCCCACCTCGGGCCACTGTGACAGCTCCAGTACTGCGGGTTAATACACCTGATGGACCCGGGGGATCAGGCAAAGGAAGGATCGCCTCAGAGGGTTCTTCTCTTGCTGTTTGGGACGCCTGGTCATGCTGACGCCCTGTAATCCTGGGATCCGTCTGAGTCCTTTCGTCCTTTTCCTTTACCTGAGATGGTTCCCTCCTCCCTTGCTGTCTTTCCTTTTCCCTCTCTCCCTCCTGACATCTCTTTTCCCATTCGTCGGGGCTTACGTCTATAATCCAATAGCTTTCCGCTATTGGTCCTTCTTGCACTGTCTGAGCCCTCCCCCTGTCATCTCGCTCTTCTCGCCTGGGCGGGTCTACCCACTCTATCCAATCTGCCACCATGGGCTCCTCAGCTTTCTTCTTCTGGGTTTTCACCCTTGTGTCTGTCGATGGCGAACCCACTCTTCTCTCACAGACAGTAAACTGTTTTGAATGTACTGTGTACTGAATTTTAAATAAAAAAAAATCTGTTAACAGTATGATCAAGGTATAGTACAACCCCCTTATCCACTGATTCACTAACCGCGGATTCGGTTATCAGTGGTTGGTGATCAGCGGGGGACGGGGCGGCAAAAAAGGGGGGAAATTAAAAACAAAACTTACCCCACCAATGCCCACTGACCTCCTCGTCACCGCCACTGCTGCCACCGCCACTGCGGCAGGCGAGCGAGACACCCTCCAGAAGGGAGGGGCAGGGAATTTGAATTTGTCCCTGCTGGCAGATCAGAAGTTTGAGCGGGAAATTCAAAACTTCTGATCGGTCACCTGGGACCTGACCTGGAAGTTCAAAGGCCAGTTGCCTGGCAGTGAGGAGGAGGGAAACAGGCATCAGGGTGGTAAGTTTTATTTTTTTATTTTCTCTCCTTCTTGCAGCTGCCACTCAGGGCTGCGAGGAGGAGGGAAGAAAGGTTTTTTTCGCCTTTCTCTTTGCTGCTCGGCTTTAGCAAGGAGAAAGGGTAAAAAAAACCCAACCCTTTCTTCCCTCCTTGCCATTTGGAGGGGCGTCAGAGGTGAAAGCGTTCACCTCGGCACCTCACCACCCCTTCCACCACCATTATCCTCGGATAAGAGTGCTTGATCTTATTTGCGGATTTCACTGTCTGCGGGGGATCCCGGAACCGATCCCCTCCTGTATAGCCAAAGCATAATAATTAATGCTAGATGTAAATTGGTGAGTCCTCCGTTTTATAATTCACCTCGATTTCACATCACCCTGGTCTGAATAGGCTCATAGGTTGGACAGTGGCCTGAATAGACTCGTTAGGTTGATAATAGCCTGAATAGGTTCATAGGTGAACCCATGATCAGAATACGCTGGATAGGTTGATAATGGTCTAGGGCAGCGTTGGTGAACCTTTGGCACTGTAGGTGTTTTGGACCCCAACTCCCACAGTCTTTTGTCATTGGTGACATAGGCTTGGAATTCTGGGAGTTGTGGTCCAAAACATCTGGAGTGCCAAATGTTTGCCACCACAGGCCTAGGGTGCATGAATGTCCCACCTATGCAACCTTTCCCAACACTCATTAAGTATGGGTCATTAGCTGTGGCCTTGCTGATGGAGGTGTGACGTGCTTCTCATTTTTCTGAGAATTGATGAAAGAGCTGCTTGATAAGTAGCAGACTAATGAACCTATCTCATCAGGCCATTGTCCAACTTATTAGCCTATTCAGACCAGGGTGATGTGAAATCAACGTGAACTATAAAATGGAGGACTTGCCGCTAACCTTCCTCAGACTGACGAAGCTGCTTGGATGATCAGCGAAATGTTTCATTATCTCAAGAAAATAAGCCCAGTTGCCATGACTCAGCTTTCAGATAAACTCACCTGGATGACTGAGAATGTTCACAGAAGTTTCTAATATTGTTTTTTGTTTTTGTTTAAAACAGGGGTGCCCAAACTTTTTGTAAGGAGGGCCAGATTTGGTTGCTTAGAATGTGTCGGGGGCCGGTTACTCCCCGACCTTGCCACCCCACTGCAAGCCCCACCCACTGACCCATAAGCTCCACCCACTGACCCCTGCAACCCCAGCTGCAGGAAGGAAGGCGGGGACCAAGGGAGGGAGGGAAGAAGGTGGAAACCAAGAGAGGAAGGAAGGAAGGTGGGGACCAAAAGAAGCACAGGGAGCCGTGGCCACCCCATGGGAATGTGTGGGTGAAGGAGGGGGAGAGAGGGGTGGGCCGGCCAGCCGCAGGCCACTCAGAATGGCCTGAAGGGCCGGATTTGGCCCCCAGGCTGGACTTTGGGCAGGCCTGGTTTAAAAGCTAGGAGAGTAAAAATGTTTCTTTGGTGAACATCTCAACAGGATAGTCTTGCTGAGTGCTAGAGAAGCTGTTGGGATTTTGGGTGCTCTTTGCATGACAAGCAGGGTACATTGATTCCGTTTCAAGATGGCTTCCCTAAACAACTTTCACTTGAAGGAATCATGGTCCAGAACTGGAACACTCAGCATTCCAAGATGGATTCCATCAGCGAACACTGCTGTGACTTTTTAGGGTTTAAATTACTCAAGTAAAATAGGGACAGATTTAGCGTGGCATGCTTTGGTGGACATCCTTCAGTTTGAAAAGCTTGCAGACCATCAGTCTAAATTAAAGGGCAGAGGACTTTGCAAGGGAAGAAAAGTGGGGATTGTTGCATGGAGATATAATCTTTATTTTTTATGAAATGAAAAGAGTAGCCATTGTAAGTTGGTTGACTGTTAGATCTCATAAATATTTGTGATCTGAGTGCATTGCTGAGCTAAGGCATTTAAAGGGTTATACCGTGTAAGGGCACTGAAGCTCTGTTGGTGAGTTAACAATTCCTTGAGAATTCCCGGTATGTGTTTCCGGCCAGTAAGGACAGGTAGTGGATCTCAACTCTGGTGGTAAATCCCCAGCCCCCTAATATCATTGTATTCTTGTCTGGGACCCGACTGATGTTCATTTAATGTTTTTGTTAACTTGCCACAACCAATTAACAATGTGGGGCACATCCTGGTAGCAGAGTCAGCATGTGACTGAGACAGACCCTGGCACCTCATCAGTTTGTCATAATTAGCTATACTGTAGCAAATTAAGCAAATGCCTTCCAGATGCCTTCCAGCTAAGCAAATGCCTTCCAGATATTATTGCTATATTATGTTACACTATTTGTATAGGAAAGCAAATTTTCAACTTAGTTTTTTCCTGCTTCGGTTTCATTCGGTATTTTGCTGTCGTAGAGCATCAAGGAGTGATAGTAATCAATCAGTAACCTTTTTGGCTAGGGGTTAAGTTTTGTCCGTATTAATTTCTCATAAGGATTTCGAGGAGGAGAGAAACTGCTTGAAGACCATTTTCAAATTACAGTGGTACCTTGTATAAAGGAATTAATTTGTTCCAAATGAAATTATGTTAAGCAAATTTTCCTTTATACAAATTCCCATAGGAATGCATTGAAAGCAGAGTAATCCCATTTTTATGTTGTACGGATTTTCCCCATAGGCAATTATGTTAAGCAAATTTCCCCTATCTCTGGAATTTTTTATGTTGTACAAATTTTCTGTTATACAAGCTGTCTGTTATACAAGGTACCACTGTAGCTATACAGAGAGATTTTGGCTTTCAGTATAGAATCAGTTTATTTCACATTCAATTTCAGGTATTTGGAAACCATACAGTTATATGATGAATGTCATCTCATTAATATACTGTGGCAATGCTCGTGGTGTGCTAAAACCCGCTACTGCCTGCATTATACATTGCAGCCTAAGCCCCATGGAAGTTGTATTAGGGCAGAGGTTCTCAACCTGTGAGTCCCCAGATGTTCCTGGACTGCAACTCCCAGAAACCCCTTCCAGCACAGCGAGTGGTGGAGGCTTGTGGGAATTGCAGTCCAGGAACATCTGGGGACCCACAGGTTGAGAACCACTGTATTAGTGTATGTATATAACAATAACTTCACTTTTCAATCCGGTTCCAATTGGCAAGCCTAGTGGACTTAAAAATTTTACCCCAAACCCAGAATGAAGCACATGGGTCCTTTGTATCAACCCTTCCCCCCACCCCCCACCCCACCCAGGCCAAAAGGGATTTGTATGTCTTGTAGTGCAAAATGGGGCTGAGTAAGGGAGGGGGTTGGTATATGACCCATGTTTCTTTGTTTGAAGAATGGGGTTGGGTGGGTGGGTGACATAAGAAGCAGCCTTTTACAACTGCCCTTCTTGCCTCCAACAAGAATCCTTTCCTGGCTGAAAACAACATCACCTAGCCATGGATTTTAAGAACATCATCTAACTAGGGACTTTAAAAGTACCGTCATGGTGAAGAACATCTTTCACCAGGTCTAAACTTCTGGGTCCTGCTTTGAAGAAGGGTGATTGACTGCACTCGAAAGCTTGCAATGTTCCTTTTTTATTTTTTATTTTTAATAGTGGCCTATGAAGGTATCGCCTGTAACCTATTTTTGCAATTGTGCTTTGTGATGGCCACGCAGCTCAACTCCTTTTTGCCTTGATTTGAATTATGTATGTGTGTATATGGTCAGATTTCAGTTTGCTCTGTTCTGGAGATAACAATAATATTTGCAGAAGCCTGCAGAGTGCAACAAATAATATTACAGCCGTTTATTTATTTATTTATTTATTCATTCATTCATACAACTTATATGCCGCCCATTACCCAAAGGTCTCTGGGCGGCTTACAATTAAAATGAACAGTTAAAACATAAAATGCCAAAAAGGCAATGGACAGTTAAAACAATAAAAACATTTTAACACAAAGCACTAAAATTGTCACCAGGACCCACAATCTATGTTAGTTAAAAAACTTCATTGTTATGAAAATTCAACTCTTGACGTGTTCTGTCCTGACTGTTGCTAGCTTTAAAACACCTATTAACACTGATATTTGTAGCTGCACATTTCTTGATTACTTGGTTTTGACAGTTGCTTTTCTTTTGCTTCACATCAATGATTAGTCCAGCTCAACCTAATATTAGATTCCCAGATCTCTGCAGACAACCTGACTATAGTTTATACATTCCTTGTTCGTTCTAGTGTATTATGATACCTGCATGATATTTTATATCTATAAATGGGGAGACGTTGAAATCAACGGTACTGTTCTTCGGGGCGTCCTCGTCTGGGTACAGTGCCCCCCTCCCTAGCCTAGGGGGAGTTTCCCTCCAGCCTGTGGACTGGGCCAGGAATCTGGGCGTGGTCCTGGACTCAGCCCTCTCCCTGGAAGCCCAGGTGACTGCCGTCTCCAGGGCCGCTTTCTTCCAGCTCCGCAGGATCGCCCAGATCTGCCAGTACCTCGATGAGTCCTCTCTGAGGACGGTAGTGCAGGCCCTTGTGATATCAAGGATTGATTATGGCAATGCACTCTACGTGGGGTCGCCCTTGACCCTTATCCGGAGACTCCAGCGGGTACAGAACGCGGCAGCCAGACTGGTGGTGGGTGCTCGTCATTACGAGCGCATCACCCCAGTGCTAGCCCGCCTGCATTGGTTGCCCGTTTCTCTCCGGATAAGGTTCAAGGTCTTGGTTTTGGTTTTCAAAACCCTCCACGGCTTGGGTCCTGAATACCTGTCGGAGCGTATCTCCCAGAGGTCATCTGAGGCCAGACCCACTCGGACGTCGCAGGCGCGCTCACTCAGGGTGGCCACACCCAGGGAGGCGCGGAGGTCGGCCACGCGCAACCGCGCCTTCTCTGTTGTGGGCCTCTTACTTTGGAACCACCTTCTGAGTGAACTGCGCCTTGTACCGTCCCTGCCGGCTTTCTGTAAGGCATTGAAAACTTTGCTATTCCGGGAAGCATATGGCGACCTAATTTAATTTAATTTAATTTATTCAACCTGTTTGATTAGATTTTATTTAGTTTACTTTGTGCCCCTCTTTGTTGTTGTTGTTGTTGTTGTCTACAACCCATTGACCCATCTTGTTGTATTGCTTTGTTCTGCTTTTTAATCTTGTAAACCACCCAGAGTTCCATATTGGAAGATGGGCGGTATAAAAATGAAACAAACAAACAAATAAATAAATAAATAAATAAATAAATAAATAAATAAATCAGCACAGTCATCCAGATTGATCAGTTGTGGGCAATGTGTTTGGGGAAGTTGCATATCACAGCTCCAAGATGTTTGAGAGTTAAAAATGGTACATTGCCTGGAATATATCTATCTATCTATCTATCTATCTATCTATCTATCTATCTATCTATATCTATCTATCTATCTATATCTATCTATCTATCTATATCTATCTATCTCCTATCTCCCAGCCTAGTCTTTACCTTAATATGCTAGTTATTACCTACAATACAGGGCATGCATTTTATATTAAGAGAGAACATTCAGAGGTGCTCTGGCAAAAATGGTACTGACCCAAGAGAATTGTGTCATGTAATTGCTCTGATGGTTCAAGCGACTTGCCTTTTGGGGAGCAGAAATGATTCCATGCAAGAGTTCAGAGAAAATTCTGGATGCCTGAGAGATTTCCTTGCTTACACAGTATTATGGAGTGTTTGGCTGTCTTTGCAGTATGTCAATGCCCGCTTGTCCTGTTGGCTATAGATATGTTTTAGTTAGTCCAGGCTGGGATGATGAAAAGAATCCTGGGTGGTAGGAGTTTGGTCAAAAATACACACAACTCCTGTCCTTCATATCTGCTCAAGGCAGCCAGGGTTACAGTGGGTAGTAAATGTGTCCCATCATCCTTTGAAGGAGTTATGCTAAAGGTATCGAAGGTGCAGAACCTAAAAAGCTTAGCTCAGTCCTGTTTTAAAATACTGTATATACACGAATTTAAGTCTAGTTTTTCAGCCCTAGTTTTGGGCTGAAAAAAGGGGTCCTCAGCTTATATTCGGGTCAGTACTTTTAGCCACTGAAGCAAGTGCTTGGGTCGGTGGCTAAAAGTCATTTTAAACATTGCACGCCTCTGCTCCTGACCCCCCCTCTGCATCACGGGGGAGTGGCGCGCTGTGTTTAAAACAACTTTAAGCCAGAGGCAAGTGCTTTCCTCAGTGGCTAAAAGTCATTTTAAACATCACACACCGCTCTCCCAACTCACAAAGAAGGACCTGCCAGGTCCTGCTGCATTTCCCACCCTAGACTTATCCTTGAGTCAACAAATTTCCCCAGGTTTTGGGGTTAAATTAGGGGCCTCGACTTATACTCAGGTCGACTTATACTCGAATATATATGGTAATTAACTTTCTTATGTTCTTCCTTTTTGAAATTATGAATGCATCTTTCTTTATTTGTATCAGAGCACTGAACAAGTTAAAATTATTAACATATGTGAAATATACGTAATATAAAAAATAAATTATTTTTACCAGATATCAATAGCTTATCAGTAGCATATCTCAGCTATTTATTTATTTATTTATTTATTTATTTATTTATTTATTTATTTATTTATTTATTTATT
>JAHTLZ010000268.1:3639836-3657950 GCA_023846285.1 Phrynocephalus versicolor | reverse complement strand
ACACACACACACACACACACACACACACACACACACACACACACACACACACACACACACACACACACACACACACACTTTGAAAGAGAAAACATGTTTTTGGTGATCCTGCTAAATCTGCAGTGTGGTCTAATACTCATCTGTCAGATCGGCTCCTGCTGCAGAGTACTGCCCGTAGCACCCAATGGTCTCAGGCTGAGCATTTGAGGGTGCCGTCACTGGAAGGAGGCCCTAAGTCATTGACAAGGAATCAGGCTCTTCTCAGTGGTAGCCCCTCGTCTTTGGAATCAGCATCCCCCTGAGATTTGTTTGGCCCTTTCGCTTCCTGTCTTCAAAAAACATCTGAGGATGTGGCTTTGCTTGAAGGCTTTCCCTGGGCATTAGCTCATTCTGTTTATTCGCTGTTATCTTATCTTTTCTTGCTTCGTCCTTAGGCCATCTTGTTCTCTGTTTTGATCTCATTTGATCTGTCAGGTGATTATGTTTTATTATGCTCTATGGTATAGTTTATTATTCATGATTTGTCATTTTTATATTTCTTTGTAGCTTGTAAACTGCCCAGAGTAGCCGGGTTGCTAAATGGTGCAGTATATAAATTTAATAAATAAATGATAAAGGGTGCGTCACTGAAGCCAGGTCTTTCCATAATTATGGTGAATTTTGCCCCTTTGGGGATTACAGCATCTTGACTTGTGCAGAATTTGAAAGTGATCCTGACTCACTGGCAACCTGGTCCATGGCCTTCTATAAGGAAAAACAGCCCATCTGTGGGGTTTTTTTTTTTTTTTAAAAAAGACCTTCCTGAATACCAGGCAGAAAATGCTATTCTGTATTCTTTCCAGCCAGTAGTTTTCTGTGATGGATGGTTCTGACCATGACTGAGAGTCTGCAGCGTAACCTTTCTGCTTCGTTTAAATCTGCACTTGTTACTGATAAATTGCATGCCAAACATCTAATCTCAAAAAAAAACAAAAAAAAAAAACAAAAAAAACCTGCTTTAGTGTTGAGTCTGAAAGGCCTGATATATCTTTAAAAAATTCATGCCTGATCCTCTAACAATCGGAATGGTGTCGGTTTCTCAACTTTCATATTGCTGATCCTGAGGTTTTGGCCCATTTCTGCCTGTGTATGTGATGCAAGGTGGGCAAAAGCCATTTTTAAAAAGATTAAATCGTTATTTAAATAAAAAAAATAATCATTTTGATTTAAATAACCAAAATGTTAGTTTTTAATGTTTATATTTTGGTTTGAAATGAAATCCATCCTGGTGTTATACCTACCATTTTATGAGACCCCTGTGTATTTTTCATAGAGCAGGCATTAGGTTACAATGTAAAAAATGATACTATTTTAAGGACGATAAGGCTCTTGCCATCATACTGTCCTGCTGAACAGTATTATTAACTAAAGAATGCTGTTTGTGCGGTGTTTGCAGCAGGATAAACAGAACAGGGGAAGTCTCTCCTTAGAGGAACCTAAAGGATCTGGCAGAGATTGAAGACGATATGGAAATGTCAAGCTGATAAGAAATCAGTTTGTGCTTTGTCGCTCTCGTTTAGTTTTGCAGTCTGTTGCTATCTAGTTGCCATTGCCTTAGTATTTCTACAGAGCAAACAGAAGGCAGCAAAAAAAAAAAAAAGTGAATCTCTCAAAGATCAACTGAGGCCCGACCTACCAGAATGTCGCAGGCGCTCTCACTCTGGGTGGCCACGCCCAGGGAGGCTCAGAAAACGATGTCTCATAAACCGAGCCTTCTTTGTGGCTGTCCCCGTGCTTTGGAACCATCTCCTGAGTGAGTTGGTGCCTTGCACAGTCCCTGCCCGCCTTTAAGAAAGCCCTAAAGACCTGGCTTTTCCGTGAGGCTTTTGGCGACAGTTAAATTTTTTTTTTAATTTTAATCTGCCCTGCCATCACGCCTATGATTCTTTTTAGTAGTTTTTAACAGTTTTGTTATTATGTTCTTTTTATCATTATTGCTGTTTGTCTGTGAAGATTCTCAGTCATCCAGGTGAGTTTATCTGGAAGTTATAGTCATGGCTACTGGACTTCTTTTTTGAGAGGTAGAAACGTTTCGCTGCTCATCCAAGCAGCTTCATCAGTCTGAATACAGCTAGTGTGAGGACTCGGACTAGCTGTATTCAGACTCGCACTAACTGTATTCAGACTGATGAAGCTGTTTGGATGAGCAGCGAAATGTTTCTATCTCTCAAAAAGGAAGCCCAGTAGCCATGACTCAACTTCCAGATAAACTCACCTGGATGACTGAGAATCTTCACAGACAAACAGCAATAATCAGCAAACAGCAATGATGACATTATTGCTGTTGATTGTTATGTTGTAAACCACCCGGAGTTCCTCCGGAAGACGGGCGGTATATAAGTACTAAAATAAATAAATAAATAAAACGGTGCATCGTGTAGGTGGGTGGTGGCGGTGGGGAAAGATGCTCATTGCTTTGGGTGCTGCGTGATCCCTTTCACAATGTATTTGGCAGTCAGGCTTCTCCCTGCTTTTGCCAGGTTGAAAATGAAACCAACGTGCTCCAAGACGGTTCTCTCATTGATCTGTGCGGCGCGACCCTCCTCTGGAGAACGGCGGACGGCTTATTCCACACGCCCACTCAGAAACACATTGAGGCTCTCCGCCAGGAGATCAACGCCGCCCGGCCCCAGTGCCCCGTGGGGCTCAACACGCTGGCGTTCCCCAGCATCAACCGCAAAGAAGTGGTAGAAGAGAAGCAGCCGTGGGCTTACCTCACCTGCGGCCACGTCCACGGATACCATAACTGGGGACACCGAAGTGACACCGAAGCCAACGAGCGTGAGTGTCCCATGTGCAGAACCGTTGGCCCCTACGTGCCTCTCTGGCTCGGGTGCGAAGCAGGCTTTTATGTTGATGCGGGTCCACCAACGTACGCTTTCACCCCTTGCGGCCACGTGTGCTCGGAGAAGTCAGCCAAATACTGGTCTCAGATCCCACTGCCCCACGGCACTCACGCCTTCCACGCCTCTTGTCCTTTCTGCGCCACCCAGCTGTCTGGAGAGCAGAACTGCGTTAAACTTATTTTTCAGGGTCCAATTGACTGATGCCATTTTAACGATGCCCACAATAAAGCTTACTTTTGTTAACAATTTACTGTGAAGATAAAGAATTTGCCACTAATTCTAGATTTTACCCTTTTTTTATAGGATTGTTATTAATGAGGGCTTTGGGGGGTGGGGTGGGGGTAAGCAGGCGGGCGTGCCATGGGTGGTGGAGGTGCATTGATACCTGCAACCAAACAGTTATCAGTGGCATTGCATGCTTAACAGCGGCATGTTCATGATGACGTCATCTTTGTCGAAATGTAGTATATTTGTAATATTTGTAAGATCAGAAAGGAAAAAAAATGTCTTAATGATTTTTTAATCTTGGATTTTTTAAACTGAAATGCGTTTCTCCTAAACTTTGACAAGCCTTTAAGACACATATTTTTTCAACCTAAAAGGAGCATTCGGAATGTAATTAATCTGTCCTCTCTCTCTCTCTCTCTCTCTCTCTCTCTTTTTAATTTGCAATATAATTAACTTGAATAGTTCATTCTCAAGGAGAATGTACAGAAGAATGTGTGAGCAAACCTAAGTGAATGAATGTTCACTAAACAATGCATTAAAGAAACTGTGAACACGAAAGGCTGGGTTCTCGTGAACAATAGCACAAAAATGTAATGGAGTTCTGCAGTGCGGTCTAATGCAGCTGTCCAAAAAATAAAAAAATAAAAATAGAGGGACACAACTACTTGAAATGTGACGATCACTATCTCTGGGCCCCCTCTCTTACTACATTTTTTTTTAACACAGCCATTTTTGTGCTTAACCTTAACTTACAAAATTTGATGTGGGAAGGTTTAAAATACGGGTTGTTTGGTCCAACAGATTGATACGACACAATTCAAGGTGGACGGAAGGATAACTTCAGGTTTGGTTCTGACTTTTTCCCCCAAGCCGGCTCTCAAGTCTGCCAGCCATTGTGTCACCACTCCAACCTGTATTTTACTGACATGTGTCGCAAAATCATATTTCAAGGCGTCCATCGTTAGACCCATTTATGGTCCACTTGTTGGGGTCCCTTCTCACGACACCCCAGCGGTTCAGGAGCCTCTTCTCTCTGGGTTCATCCCATTCTATTGCTGTGTATTTTTGCATGCCATACATCCCTCACAGGTTGAATAGGGCTGCTCCATCCTTTTCAGAATGCAGCCTCTGGGCTGAGGAACACTTAGAAAAGTGGTTCGTTTGCCAGTGGAGTAACACAGAATTGGGTCTTCTTGGTGTGTGTACTAAGAAATTACCATCCTTGGAAATCTGTTTTGGTGCGGTACAATGTGTGTTTCCTTTCCTTCAGTTTTGCGTCTGGAATTCTGATTATTATTTCACACGTGTTCAACAGTCTGTATCCATTTGCTTTCTGCCTGGTTTAAATTCCACATTATGACTTTTGTACTACCTGGTAATACCTTGCCCTTGCATGGTGCGGACCTTTGAGCAAGCTGAAATGTAAGCCCTGTGCTCTAAACCCAGGTGTTTAACTGGCTGTAGTTAACACATGAATGGGAAAGTTAGGTCTGGACTATCCAGAGATACTCGAACGCTGACCTTGATCTGGAGGGCACTTTTGAGGCTTCGCCATCTGCAGAAGCATTGATATTGTTCCCCATCCATTGTGTCCAATAGCTGTTTTGAAATGAATACTTAAAAAAATAAGCGGCTCTGTTAAGCTTGCTTCTGTGATCCTGACATTGATGTGCAGACATCCTTCAAAGGTTACAACAGCTGAACTGTTAAAATTTCAGTTTGCCTTCCGTCCTTTCCTCTGGTTCACTCTTAAGATTTGATTAGTGTCTTTTTCCCTCCCCCCCACTCCCCAAACTCCTGCACCAAATGTCCCTCCAAAATATCCAAGTTTAATTAACGTCTTAGGGTTGCTTTGACATTCCTAATTTGGGTGGAGATAGGGGCAATTTAGGGTTTATTCTGAAAGATAGATTAGAATTCTGAGCTGTCCCTACTGTGTTAATGATTTTATTTGCTTCAGATACTTTGATGCTTCTTTGTTCATCATGGTATCAGAGGTATCCCCCCTATAGAGAAAAAAATCACTGCACATCTGAAATGAATCTGGCATTTGAGCTCTATTTCCTGTTACATCCACGGCAATTCTTTGCTATATTTGTGTCTTTTGTATAAATATATAATTTATATGATTTTAATATATTGTGTATATACTTGAATTGGCCTGTTGCTACTTTGGATGTAATATTGTTTCCTAGTTAACCCTTCCTGAACATTCTCAAATGTTTCTTGCTCACTAGGGGCTGGGGCGTCTTGTTTTTATCTGCTGCTGCGTTGAAGATGTATTTCGACCGCGTCTAAAAAGAGTTCAGCATCTTGAAAGCCAAAACGCCAATCTCGTTTGTTTGGAAAAGTTTCACCCACTCCGCGGCATTTTGTTTCAGGTCCTGTACTCTGTTTCTTGCCTCCCCTTCTCCGTGGTGTGGGAAAGAGGGCCAAGAGTTTTGAAAACACTTTTTATCCGAGTGCCTTGTAAATCAGACTGCTCCTTGCGTTTGATTCCATAAGACAAAAAAAATGTAGCTCACGTTCCAGTAGCCCTCACCTCTTTACCTCTCCAACAGTTTTTTCTGTCCTCTAGCTCAGGTGCCCAAGGCTTGGTTGGTTGTTTTTTCTCACAGTATTGAGATGTCTGGGCTGTGTTATGTGGTCTCCTGTTATGGTCTCCTGTTGACTGATCCAGTGCCATAAAGTCAAGTTTTGAAGAAAGGTTTGCTCATCCTTCCCAAGGTCTTTAAAATGGAATAACCCTTCTCAGTCATGAAATATCCCCACAGTTATGTTTTATTCCACATATGAATGTATATCTATGTCTCTACCCCCTCTCCCCACTCCATTAAATACTACGGAATCTAGTTCAGATTTTTTTTCAAGGTGATAACCATTGATCTGGCCCAGTGTACAGTTTTGAGACTTTCTTTGTCATCCTGCATGTTGATAGCCACACCTAAGGTTCAAATACTTACGTTGAGTTCTTGGAGAAATTTAGTGACTTGGACTATCGGAATTGCTGGTGTAACCCTATTCTCATTGTACTTTCTTGTGATGGAGAGAACTTCAAATATTGGGTTTGGGAAAGGCTTGACTGGTCCAAGGAATTCCCAGACTGTACTTTGAATAGTAACTCTTCTGAAGAGCAAATTAAGAGTCCTTTGACTTAAATTATAATAATTTGTCACAATCCCAGCATTTTCCAGTTCAAGCTAAGATCTTCTGTGTCTTTACCCCGAATCGTCGGCTTGTAATAATTCGGGCACTCATCCATGATTGTATACATTAGATATGTTGATGAGGGTTAGCGTAAGATGGAATCCAATTAAGGAAATAAAGTAGGATAAATAAAAGGCTTGTATATGGACTTGAGAGGTGTGCCCATATTTCTTTACTTTTTTATTCTAGAGTATTTTTAACAAGAAGATGGGCTTCTGTCTTCCATATTTAAGCCTGCTGGACACAAATTGCACATACTTTTCTCAGTTTCTTTTCTTTTTTGAAGAAATGGCAGTGTCTTTTTCATGGCATATTTTTTCGACAAACCAGACAGCAAAATCTATTCCCCTAAGTGAGATTTCTGAAGCAGCTGTCCAGTCTATTTTATCTAAGAAGGAGTCCCAGTTACAGAAGTACAATTCTGCATGGACCCACCGAAACACCCACTTGCTAAATCTTTTCCTTCAGGTCAGCAATTCTTCACGCAGGCAAATGTTGTTTTTTGGGTTAAAAACAAACTTTTTAAAAGTCAGAAAAGAAGGCTGCCGAATGTCAGGAATAGCCATGTACGGCTCTTGAACTCTTGTCTCTGTTTCACAAATGTATTGGAGTGTTTAAAGTACCACATTTTTCCGTCTATAAGATACCACCTTTTATTAGACAACCCCCCACACACCTTTTAGACCCCCAAATAAATAAAATTAATAAATCTTCCTTGAGGTCTCCTCCACTCCCATTGTTTCCGTTAATTTCCCCATTCTAAACACACTTTTCTGCTTTGCTGGGTTTGTTTTTTGCAGGATCAGGCTCCATCGGGCTTGAGCAGCTCCTTAAGAAAGAAGGTACCTTTTCATGCTTAAAAAAAAAGAGAGAGAGATGTGGCTTTTTTCTTTTTGTCTCTGGAGCACATTCCTTAATGGCCTGTTCAAGCTATATCTATTATACACGGAGTATTAATGCAGGCAAAAATCAAAGAAAAACAAAACAAAAGACACAACACATGTGGCACCTTAAAGACTAACTTTCATATTTTAATGTAATGCTTCGTGGACACGTCCACTTCTTCAGACATATTTAATACATATAGTATTAATGGTACAAGCTCTTCCTGGGGAAGTGGTTTGATTATTCCATGTAGGAGTAAGTAGTGTTAATCCCAGGTCTCTTGTTTTCTTTACTTCACTTTCCACCTGGATACCTATTTCCACTCGCTTCTTCAGTTCTCTGACCTTTTGACTCTCCTCATCTTTCGTAATGGTCATTACCTGTATTTCCCCACTCCTGGGTATATCCTCTTTCAGTCTCCTTGTTCTTCTCTTCCATTCATCCTTTCCCACATCTATCACCCAGAAACCTTCTGTCATTGGTTTTTCCCTTCCCTCACATCCACCTTCTTTCATCTCTTTAACTGTCATTTTTCCTATCGCTGCCTCCTCATTCTCCATTTTACCTCCAGCCTCTATTCCACTCTCTACATCCTTTTCCTTTATAATTAATCTCTCCATTCCTTTCTCTACCACTCTATCTGCATCCTTCTTTGGTCCCTCTGTTCTGTTTGTGGATGATTCCACACCCATCTCTTTAGCACAGAGTTGTAGACCAAGAACATCTGGAGACACAAGTTGGGGAACCACTATTTGAAATTCTCTCCAACTGCTTGCTCTTTGCTCACATTTTCTGTTTTATCTGCAAGTTTTATCTGTTGCATGAGTAATTTGTTTTGTTCGGTTAGCATTTCTACTATCTTGCTTTTGCAGTGCTTGCTTCAACCATTCCTTTTCTCTATCTACCTGATCCGGATCTGCCCCATGTTACCAGGTGCCATTTTGTGAGGGTTCAGGTAATATTATTAACAGTTCCGATGGAGATTCATTAGACGACTCTTGTTGTTTATCAAAACATAATAGACTTTTTATTTAAATTTTCTAATGAAACAGTTCCTTACACAGTTCCTTGACCATTAACAACATTGGGTAACATCAATGGTTTGGAACTAGTATTTTGTAGTTAGCACGTTTAACGGAACATCATCAAGAAATGGATTCCCCCCCCTCTACTCGCGCAGTTGAATTGGCACATGGGGTGCCACAACATTGCTGCCGGACTGGACTCCCTTGGGATTCTCATCCCCATCCAAGAATCCATGTTGCTGGTCCTCTTGGAGTATTATTGGTACAAGCTGTTCCCAGGGGAAATGGATGGATTATTCCATGTAGGAGTAGGTAGCGGTAATCCCAGGTCTATTGTTTTCTTTACTTCACTTTCCACCTTAAGGTTCTTGCCTATTTCTTTCACTATTAACAATATTTAGTAACATCAACTGGGTTTGAACTGGTGTTTTTCAATAAACAGTGGTCATGCGGTTGGTGATGTCATTAGACCATTGCATCTGGTGCCACAACATTGGTGCCGGGCTAGACTCCATTGGGATTCCCATCCCCAACCAGGAATCCATGTCGCTGGACCTCTTGGCATGTTAATGACACAGCCTTGTCCCAAGCCTCTAGCTAGATTGACTATTCCATGCAGGAGTAGGCAGTGGCAATCCTGGATCTACTATTTTCTTCACTTCACTCTCCACTTGGATATCTTTTTCTCCTACTCCCTTTACCTCTCTGACTTTCTTCATCTTTCATAACGGTCGTTACCTGTATTCCCTTCTCCGTGGTCCCCTTTAGATCCTTCCCCAGTCTACCTGTTCTTCTTCTCTATTCCATGTGAAAAACGATGTGAGCCTGTGACGGTAGGTGTCTGATGGTGAAATAGACTAATGGCTGGAACAATCTCAGGTTGTTCTGAAAGGAAACCATTGTGGTTCCCCCCCCCCATCACCTATTTTCCACCTCAGCGCGAATACTGCTTTGATCTTGCTTCCAGACATGCTCATTCCTGTCCATGTCAGCTTATCCTAGCCCAGGCATCTCCAAACTTCGGCCCTCCAGATGTTTTGGACCACAACTCCCACAGTCCTTTGCCATTGGAAATACAGGCTTGGAATGTTGGGAGTTGTGGTCCAAAACATCAGGAGGGCCGAAGTTTGGGCATGCCTATCCTAGCCTGTGCTTCTCAGAAGCTCTGGCTTTTGCTCCACCACTGGTCCTCATAAGGTTGTTGGGAGTTTGGGTTCGAAACAAGAGTCGGGGAATAGTTTTAATTCAAAAAGCAGTCATTCTGTTATCTCTCCCCAGTCTTAACTCTCAGGTTTTATGGGACGGAGGCCATAATTACATGTTGACAAAGCAGTTAATGGGGCAGCAGGTCTTGATGTTCCTAAGCCCCTTCCAGAACTCTGTCGTGTTGTCAGGCAAAAGCATCCGAGGGAGGTCTTCACAATGATTCTGAGTTGTGGGTAAGGCATAGGGGTTGCTCTACTTCAAATCAAAACTTAAAGTAGAGCTTGGGTGTGATGGAGAGCAGCATTAACCAGGAGGTCTGAATATTCCTGTGCATGATGGGGTGTTCTGCACTCACTCATTGTAATCGCAGCATCCTGATGTAGGGGAAATATGTGACAAGATCCCAGACCGTTTTGCGAACCCAGTATAGAAGAAATTCAGTTCCTCAGTTGGGTTCACTTGGTCATTCCCAAACCTCCAGCCCTTAAGAGATCCCTTCTAGCTTATAATCACATCTGAAATCCTTCCATACTTCCTTGTCTTTTCCCCTTCACCCCCTCACCTTTTTTCCATTGGATTGTGGCTACATTCTAGGGTGAATTGCAAGTAGGTTTGGAGTACCATCCAGACTTTGGAGGAATTGTCTTCTTTCATAAAAACCACAACCCAGCATTCCTGGATTTGTTCCAGGAGTCTGCTGGCAAATAAGCTTCAGAGGAAACCTCTTGGGTATTTAGGAACGCTTGGGGAAAAAATAATGGCCAGGAGTTCTAAAATAAAAATACAAAAACTTCATTCAGGCAAACTAGAAAACATCAAAAATATTCAGTGCCCAATTGTTAAAGATGTTCATGATTTTTTTTAAAAATGCAGTATCTTTTTCTTGGGTTTTGTAGCATACTTGAGATAATTTTTCATTCAAGAGGGCTAGTTCAGAAGGATTAAGAAGACTTTGAGGTATTTTTTTTAATGATCCTAGAAATGTGGGCCTAACCTCAAAACCACCTCTCATTTCCAGGAAGGGTTCTGGGAAGGAGAGAAATGGCAACGTTTACTTCGGTGTGTTATTGGCTATTAATGTTCTGAGTTATGTTTGTGATGTCTGGCTTTTTTATACACCAATGTGAATGGACATTAACAATTTAACTGTTGTATACTTTGGAAGTACAAGCCATTTTCCAGGAGAGGGGGGGGGAATTAAAAAGATATCCCACTGTTATCACATGACTCTGTGATTCTTTTTGATCCTTCAGAGCGATATATACCAAAATATACCATGTTTGATTTGTGAATGACACTTCTGGTCTGTATCATCTTCTGGGAACCGTACAGAAAACTGTGTGTACATGCCCGTGAGCTTGTGTGTGTCATTAAGAGACAAAACCAGCCTCTTGCAGAGCCTGGATCTTCAGATGCGATCAAATGATAATACCTCAATTTCAGTACATGTGCTGAAAACCACACTAACAAATGATAGAAGTTTGGTTTCTTAAGCATGAGAGTTCAAACCACAAAACGGATCAAACGAAGGCATTATCATGTTTCTTGCCACTCTTCATTTCAACCTTATGTCAGTCCCCAATTAGTCTGTCAAAGCACCAGCGGTCACCATGATAAAAACAAAAAGCTACCTTTTAAAATAAAAGAATTACAGGCTTTATTTCATTATATGTCCCGTTTAAGGTAATTGGTGTGAAGGGGAAGCAGGCAATTAGAAGCAGCACAGAGTGTCCTAAATCAATACTACCACGACTCAAGTGGCAATTAGTAGCAAATTATGTATCTCACCAGTGCTGTTGATTCTGTGGGGTTTGAGGACCACTGGCCTAGACAAAAATTGAATGTTGAGTCCATTGAAATAAGAGAAGAGATTTAACACGGTTTTTCTTCCTCACCACGAGTTATGCTACCCTACAAGACTCTGCTCACAACCTGAGCTCAATCCTAGGCTGAGGTAGCTGGCTAAAGGTTGACTCATCCTTTCATACTTCCGAAGTTGGTAATGGAGTTCCCACCACAGCGAAACTGTAAAATGTCCAGAGAGCGCTTTTAAGTACTACAGGTGGATACATAAACAGCACACTTTTGTTACAGTTGAACAACACCAGAAGGGCCGCATCTGTAGTAAAACCCCTTATTTGAGGAATAGTCCTGGATATTAGTCCCACGACTTTGGTCAACCTGTTGTATGGAACATCCCTTCTTCCCAAAAAGCAGTCACAGGAAATATAGATCCCGACACCAGGGAAGCGCTGGATTAGCATCCCTTGAGATGAGGAATAGTTTGCTTAGAAAAGTGTTTCCCAACCTTGGCTGACAAGGCTGCCCTAGGAGTACGACTCCCTAAAGTCCCAGCCAGCACAGCAGGTGAGGAAGGCTTTTGGGAATTGTAGTCCAAACACTGCTTCAGAACACAGAATGGTTAGTAAAAGCAAAGCAAAGTGTTCTGCTTATATACCGTTACATACCACTTCAAGTAGTCTCTGGGTGGTTTACATTTTTATTACAGTATGCAGGCTACATATTTATTTATTTGTTTATACAATTTATATGCCGCCCACTACCCAAAGGTCTCTGGGAGGCTTACAATAGAAGTGCCACCCCCCGGCAAGCTGGATACTCATTTTACCGACCTCGGAAGGATGGAAGGCTGAGTGAACCTTGAGCCTGCTACCTGGGATTGAACCCCAGGTCGTGAACACAGTTTTACCTGCAGTACAGGCATTTAACCACTGCGCCACGAGGCTCCTTATCCTCAGAAACATGATAGCCACTGTGCCACAGAGAAGAGAGGCGTTAAGCATCCAGAAAAGTGGGAGCTGCAGTCCATGGAGTCTCTTTGTCGTCCTCTACCTACTCTTCTCACCATGTCTCTTTCAAACTTATGTTAATGGCAAATGGCAGCTTGAGTAGGAGACATCTTATACATATACAGGAAGCCGAATTGTGAGGTGTGAATGACATAAGAACATAAGAAGAGGCCTGCTGGATCAGGCCAAAGGCCCATCTAGTCCAGCTTCCTGTATCTCACAGTGGCCCCACCAGATGCTTTTGCGAGCGCATGAGACTAGATGACGGATGTGCTTGCTCTTGATTCATCTCTTGATGGCTTGAACATGAGCACTAGAGACCTGTTTTAAAAATAGATGACGGTCAGGATGCCGAGTTCCCCATCAAATTCCATATTTCTGAATGTGCAAATACACAGTGGCCCTCTCTACTGGGCTTCCTCACTGCCACCAGTGTTGCACATCAAAAAAAGTTATCTTGCAACCCCCTCGCAGTGGCCCTATAATCTGTGTCTTCTGGTTCCCCTTGCATGAAATATTCGCAGCTCGATCAGGTGGGGTGCTTTAAGAATGTGCTAAATCTTTTTTTTTCTGATCAAAGTCCTCATTTTCTCTCTTTTAGTGATTAATTAATACCCATCTTGCTCTTCTAGTGTGCATGCCCTCACACTCTGTTAAGCTGCCTATCACTCTATTAATAGGATTATTATGTAAAAAGCTCAGTAATAACCCAAAGAGATCAAATGGGAACATAGGGAGAAATTATTATACTGGCTGGCTTCTTTGCTTTCACGTCTGGCTCCATCTGAGAGAGGCAGGCAAAGGTACTTCTTAAGCTATATGTATCAGCAGGGAGCAGTAATTTGCAGGAACAGGCAAGGTCTTGGGCTGGTAATGACACCAAATCTGGGTAGGTATGCATACTTAGCCTTTTGCTTAACCCTTGGTTTTATCTCCAGTTGGAACCAAAAGAAAAACATAGAAGAGGTGTTTGTTGATGGGAGCTAAATGCATAAAACTGCTGGGTTTCTGTGGTGGGACTTGAACAGATATAGGTGAATCATAGAATCATGGAGTTGGAAGAGACCTGACCATCCAGTCCAACCCCCTGCCATGCAGGAACCCCCATCACATTATTTCTGACAGATGGCCATCCAGCCTCTGCTTAAAAACCTCCAAAGAAGGAGACTCTACCATCCTGTTTTGTGGCAGCATATTCCACTGCCGAACAGCTCTAACTGCCACGAAGTTCTTCCTAATGTTCAAATGGAATTTCTTTTCCTGCAGTTTGAAACCATTGCCCCAAGTCCTGGTTTCTAAAGCTATGGAAAACAAATCTGTTCCCTCTTCAATATGACACCCTTTCAAATATTTAAACATAGCTATTGTATCCCAGGGATATGGTAAGCAGGGACTTATGCATGCATTCATTCAATTTACAGTGGTACCTTGTATAAAGGAATTAATTCGTTCCAGATGAAATTATGTTAAGCAAATTTTCCTTTATACAAATTCCCATAGGAATGCATTGAAAACAGTGATCCCATTTTTATGTTGTACAGATTTTCCCCATAGGCAATTATGTTAAGCAAATTTCCCCTATCTCCGGAATTTTTATGTTGTACAAATTTTGTTATACGCTGTTTGTTATACAAGGGTCCGCTGTATATACTACCCCATTAGTGCACAAATAAAATGTACAACCCCCCCCCTCAACCCTAGATACTCGATGACAACATTCAAAAATAATACAGTGATAAAACAGACAGGGGGTGTTATCAAGTCTTTGGATCCAAGTCAGAATGTTTGCAACTAAGCCAAGTCCGAGCCATTGGTGGCAACACCTGAGTTGAGCTTGGTTTGAGCCATTAGGGTGACTTAAGTCTGATGTCCCACAACTCGACTTCCTATCCACGATAATTCTAAACTTCGATATAAATAACCCTCTTTTAAAACCTAGAATTATTTTTTTAAAAAGAAAAAATAGTCACTAACAGTATACTGAAGGTTCAAGGTTGGGTACCACTTTTGGTTGAAAGGCTTTATATCAGCAGACATGGGTCCTCATAAATGCTGGGCGTAGTAGAAGAGCCTGCCTTTTACCAAGTCAGATGTTTGGTCTAAGTATTTAAATATTGCTGAATCCTGTCTTGCCAGCATTAAGAGCATAAGAAGAGCCATGCTGGATCAGGCCAAAGGCCCATCTAGTCCAGCTTCCTGTCTCTCACAGTGGCCCCACCAAATGTGTCCAGGAGCGCACGAGACTAGATATCTGTCTCCTGATGCCACTCTCCTGCATCTGGCCCTTGAAGTACTCTGGTTTTAAGCCTGGAGATGACACATCTCCATCATGGTTTGTAACCTTGATGGACTTCTCCTCCAGGAATCTGTCCAATCGCCTTTTGAAGACATCCAGGCCAGATGCTCTATTGTTCTGCAAGCCTCCTCTCTCTCTGGTGCTCTGTAAGAAAAGAACTTGGAAGAGCTGCTGGGAGCAGGTATTTAAAGGTACAACACCCCCTCATTGTTCATTCTTCAGGTAAGGTTGGTGGATTTTTTATTCACAGCAACCCAAACCCATGAAGACACGGAGTGAGTGAGGGGGACCTACTGTCACCAAACAAGGTTCGTGGCTCATGGCTGATTTGAATCAGTGTCTTCTGGGTCTTAATCCACACTCTTAAAACCTATAGCAGCCTGGTTCTGGTAGTTAATCCTGCAGACAGAAAGATCAACCTCATGCTTTATTATTGCTTCTCAAGCTCGTATCGGATAATGATGAATCCTTGTTTAAATTTAGAACCTCTTGTCGCTTGGCTGTCTCTCTAGCTTGGGAAGTGCAAGTTTTGGGGTGGGTGGTGGGAATTACACTTCACCGTGGTCAGAGAATTAATTTGAATTAAGAGAAAATGGGATTGTTACAATGCTAACATAGAGAAGAAACCTAACTCGGCCACCAGGAAAGTGAAAAGGCAGCTAAGAAATTAATATTCTCTGCGGTATGAGTTAAGACAGTAACCGGGGAATCCTTTCCCTCCCTGTTCTCAAGATGGTAGAATGGGATGGGGTGGATAGACAAGCACCTAAACAAATGATCTTTAAAAAATGGTGATTTGATTTGCTTCTCTGGGCAGGAGCTCCAGATGGAGAGAGGTTGGGGGGGGGGTTCCTCTTTGCTGCGGTGGGCCCAAGCTGCTGAGAAAGAACATCACAGGCCAAAAAGAGAGAGGCGTCCCTGGAATAGCGCAGTAATTAATCTACAGATTGATGGGAATACAGCCAAGGACAAGCTCATAAACCCGAGAGCTCAGGTAGAGCTGCTGCTGATAGCAGTGGCGAAGAGTGCCTTCTCACCTTGTGCCATTATTTTTGTCAGGTCTTATGCACATGAATTGCCTGTTAGGGCCTAGCTACCACCAGATGGGTGGACAACACCTGCCACGCCAGCTGGATACAGGTGGCCAGGTGGCTGATGGAGCATGAAGGGTGACCTCCGGAAGGAGATCCCAAGCCCAGCTCCTGTGTGTTTTTCAAAGGCAGAGGCAGAGACCAAACTGCAGGACTTTTGTTATTTATTTATTTATTGAATTTTTACCCCGCCCATCTTCCGAGACGGAACTCTGAGCAGCTTCCAAATAGCTGAGCAAGTCAGCGAGCAATACAATATAAAACAAGCCAATAGAACAGCAGTACAATAATAGACAATAACAATAAAAAATAAAAAACCAGCATTTTAAAACAACTGGGGCATCTTGGGATCTTGACTTGTAATCGCAGCTCAGCAGCAATTCCCCCCTTTCTCCCGCCCCTTGATGCCTTTTGCTGAGGTTCCCCCCTCTTTTATTGGTTTTGTACTGCTGATTTTAACTTTTTTCTTGTAAACCGCCCAGAGTTCCTGTCGGAAGATGGGCGGCATAGAAATAAAATAAAATAAAATAAAATAAAATAAATAAATAAATAAATAAATACACTTGGCCGCATCACACAGTTTACCCACCCTCCTGCCCCACCTTGCAGTTCCTTCTCGTCGTGAACGGAGCGATCTGCAGACCCATGAATTCTGTTGAAGGTGAGTAGGCATGGGCCTTTCATTCCGGAATGGGTCCGGTTCCGAAATAAAGCAATGCAGCACAGGTGCCATTCGGAACATGGACCCACCCATTGACTTATATTGCCTTACCTCGTGCGTGGCGCTACTCCAACAAGGAAGCAGCCTCTGATGTGTTACCTTTTCCTCTCCCTAGCGCTGGCCAATCAGGAGCTGGCAAAGACATGCATCATCCCGCCTCCTTATATGCCAGCTCCTGATTGGCCAGCACCAGGGAGAAGGAACAATGACGCGTCGGAGCCTGCTTCCTGGTTGGAGCATTGCCCCACGCAAGGTAAACCAAGATAAGTCAATGGGTGATTTTGTTTTGGAGGGTGGGTCCAAGTTCCAAGCGACACCTGTACTGTTGTGATTTCCTTTGGAACCAGACCCATTCCAAAATGAAAGGCCCATGCCTGGAGGAAACATTATGGCACAAACCAGCAACAGTTCGGCAAGGTACTTTGAATTCTCTGCTAGAGAACAAGACTGCTACCTTGAAATTCTAGCAGAGAGATCTGGATAATTCACCAGTAACATGGATCTCTGCCTTGGTTAACTCAGGTGCTCTTGGACTGCAACTTCTAGGAACCCTGTTAAGCACAGCAGGTGGTGAAGGCTTCTGGGAATTGTGGTCCAGGAACACATGGTTTGCCCAAGATCAGGAATGACTACCTTATTGTGGCTGTGTGATACTGAGCAGGTATAACTATGTCATGTAGAGGCAGCCTGTGTCGATTTTTAAAAATGAATCAAATGTGGTCTCCAACCTCACAGAAGCTAGTCAATATCTAACACCCATGAACACTTAAAATTCTCTCCTGGTGATGGGTCTTGTGAAGGAGGCCTCTCCAACTGAACTTCATACATTTCTGCTTGCTGGGTTTTCTGCCATTGCATCTCAGCCTATCAGCCTACTTTGTTGCTGCTGCTGCCGCCGCTGCTGCGGATCAGTGGGTGTGTGTCTGTCTGCCAAGCCACAGATGGATTGCTGTCTCATCCTGACAATGCAAATGTGGTAAGGATGAGATATGGATGCCTTTCAGCTTCCTTCCTAAAGAGACTATCTTCTATAGGGGATAATGTACATGGTGAAGGCCACCAGCACAGTAATGGCATTTGTGAAATGGCTGAGTCAACTTCCTTAGCCTAGTTAGGCATGCGATGAAAGTCTGGCTTGCCTTTCCGTCAATGTTGCAGCTCACCTTTCTTTCAGATGATTCAAGCCAGAGGTGCATCCGATGTTTTGCATCATGTTGAGGTTTGCAACAAACCGGCAAAGGAGGCCGGACGGTTTTGCATCCTCTCAAAGTTCACAATGACCCTGTGGTTGTACAGAAAGATAATGGCAACAAGGCTGGATCCTTGCTCTTTACAGGTGAGCGGAAATTTACATTCAAGGCCTGCTACGTCAGGACCCCAGACACCTGCTACAGTCGCTTTTATTGGTGCCATGCCAGCTTTGTTAGAAGCACCATCATCACCCAAAACAACAGCAGTCAAGGAAGATAGGGAAAAGGGGCGATCTCAAGAACATAGTTACAGTACAAAGATGTAGTGTGGCTCATATGGATTTTCCAGGAAGAGAAAAAAGCTCTCTTCTACTGACTATACTGGTGCCTCATATTGTTAGAAGGCTAGAACAACTAACCTCCTAAAGCTGCTAGAATTCATGTCCATCTGTCTGTCTGTCCATCTGTCTTTCTATCCGTCTGTCTATCCATCTATCTGTCTGTCTCTTCTTTTCTATATCTATCTATCTATCTATCTATCTATCTATCTATCTATCTATCTATCTATCT
>JAHTLZ010000268.1:3619239-3632195 GCA_023846285.1 Phrynocephalus versicolor | reverse complement strand
TGTATGTATGTATGTATGTATGTATGTATGTATGTATGTATGTATGTATGTATGTATGTATGTATGTATGTATGAATGAATGAATGAATGAATGAATGAATGAATAAAACAATGCTTCCCATGCTTTGGTCCCCAGCTGTTCTTGGGCTACAACTCCCTAAAAATCCTGACTGGCATAGCTAGTGGCAAAGGCTCCTGGGAGTTGTAGTCCAAGAACATATTGTAGGGACCCAAGGTTGGGAACCACTGGATTAGAAAAATCCTTTCATGCACTTGGTGTGTCGATCTGTTCGTCCGTGGTGCAGGGATTGGCAATTTTAATCCCAGGTCTGCTTGTGCCACTGCCAAGGCCTTCTGCAAAAATATCTTCCCATACCTCCAAATTTGAAAGAAAAAAAAACCCACCTGAACATGTCACAAAAATAATTATGAATGCCTCTGGAATGATCTAGGAACAGGATTTCTCCCTTAAAATAAGAAGTATTCCCTAGATGTTATTTCAAGGCTTGAGTAGACATTTTTAAAACATTAGGAATAGGGGGAAACATTAATGTGGTGTAAAAGCTGGGACACCACCCAAGAATAGTGTGGTGGGGAAAAGAGGGACTGTTCTTAGGTGCTGCTGTCAGGTTGCCTTCGTCTTGTGACAGCCTTATGAACGAGTCATCTCCAAAAGGTCCTGTCTTCTACCCTGCTGCCCAGCTCTTTGTGAACACAGTGGCTTCCTTCAGGGAGTAAATCCATCTTGTATTTTGTCTTCCTCTTTCCCGGTCTTTGGGGAAAGAAGGCAACAATGCAGGGGAAGGAGGGAAAGAGATGTAGCCTTCTAGGGAGCCTTGGGTGAGTTGGGAGGTGACCTTGAGGGCACGGGGCGGGGGGGGGCAGACAGTGCCTGAGGTTCTTCAGCTCAGCTGTAGAATAATGGAATGTCAAGAAAACTCCAGAGACAGGGCCTTAAGTTGAATGAGTGATTCAACTCCCTACCCCCCCCCCCCAATTAATGGGACTTGACTTGAAACCCACTTCTCCCCTTTTAAAAGAATAAAATAATAGAGTCGAATAACACTTTATTGTCATTGTTCAAATACAATGAAATTAAAAAGTTCACCCCAAATATAAAAATTCCAAGACATCAAACTACCATTTAAGAAACAAGCATCCACCCACATATTCCTACATTCTCTCACCCAACATCACTTGCACCTATTATTAAAAAAAAAAAAACCTGACATAAAACCAGACATACATCGACATAACCCTACACTCTCTCACCTGATAGTATTCATACCCAATGCATAAAAAACTACAATTAAAAAAACATACACACCCAACGACTGCACAATCCCCCATACAATATACATGTTACACATTCAACACTGATATTACCCCTCTACTTAATTTTTTTAACATAATTTAGCATGGTTAATGCAACTGGATAAAAAGTGTTTCTGAATCTGTTTTTTCTTGTTCTAATAGATGTGTACTGTCTGCCTTATGGCAACAGTAAAACAGTACTTCAGAAAGACATAGTGGAACTGGAAAAGGTGCAGAAGAAAGTGACTAAAATGATTACTGGGCTGGAGCACCTCCCTTATGAGGAAAGGCTAAAACATTTGGGGCTCTTTAGTCTGGAAAAAAGGCACCTGAGGGGGGGGATATGATTGAGATGTACAAAACAATGCAGGGCATGAGTAAAGTGGATAGAAGGACGCTCTTCTCCTTCTTACAAAATACCAGAACTAGGAGACATTCGCTCAAATTGAGGGCTGGGAGAGTAAGAACAGACAAAAGAAAATATTTTTTCACCCAGCACGTTGTTAGTCTGTGGAACTCCCTGCCACAGGATGTGGTGATGGCATCTGGCCTAGATGCCTTCTAAAGGGGATTGGACAGATTCCTGGAGGAAAAGTCCATCACAGGTTACAAACCATGATGGAGATGCGTAATCTCCAGGCTTTAAAAAACTGGGGTACTTCAAGGGCCAGATGCAGGGCAGTGGTATCAGGAGACAGAGATCTAGTCTTGTGAGCTCCCAGAGGCATTCGGTGGGGCCACTTTGAGATACAGGAAGATGGCCCTTTGGCCTGATCCAGCATGGCTCTTCTTATGTTCCTATGTACAGAGTGTCCAGGATGAGAAATGTCTCCTTTAATGTTCTGGGCTTTCTTTTCTGGGAAGGTAAAGCTCATCTTTCATAGGGACTCAGACTTTGGGGCTTGGGATTTGATACCAAAGACTCGTCAACATTCCTGGAAAATTGCAAGATGAACTTGGTTTGTACCTACACAGAAAGTACTCCAGTGGTTCCCTGGCTGTGTGTGTGTTGTGTCATTACAGTTGTGACTGACTCATCATGACTCCATGTCCATGGAGTTTTCTTGGCAGGAATACTGGAGTGGCTCGCCATTTCCTACTCCACTCACCTACAGCACCTGGTATTCCCTGGTGGTCTCCCATCCAAGTACTAACCAGGGCCGACCCTGCTTAGCTTCTGAAATCAAGCGAGATCAGATGTGCTTAGGGCATGAACCATGCCAAACATGAGATGTAAGAGCCAGTCCTGAGAGCCATTTGTAGACCTCCCTCTCCTCAAACGGTTAGGCCATTTGACACATCCTTGGGCTTTAATTTATGGCGGGACCCTCGCTCCCTCTCATCCCCTGCCCTGTTTGATTAGGCATCTTCTTGTGCGACTGAGAAGCAATCGTTTTAAGTCTTGTGTTTCTGGGACAAAGGCTAATTCGGAAGGCCAGGCACAAAAGGTCAGCCTTCCACAGATGCTCTGACTGATCGGCTTGGTAATTACATTCCACGTTGATTGTTTGCTAGCAGCTGAATGGGGCCTGCCCATGTCTGGATTAAAGTGACCTCCAGGCCACCACCCGTCCACCATTGTTGAGTTTTCTTTACTGGAAGAGAGTTGCTGCTATTTTTCACCCAACCACCTAGCTCCAAATTGTTGATGCCTGCGAAGGAGAATTCACCGGGTTCCTTTCAGAGTCATCGCCGTTAAAAAATGTAAAATAAAATCTATTTTCGTAGGGCGGAGAGGGATCAGAAGAGGGGACAAGATGAAAAGCCTGTTTTTCAGCCAGGCTGCCGACTTGAGTTGTGGTATTTGTTGTCAAATTGGACTTTAGTCACACCAATCAATGACTTGACATGAACTCAATTTGGGGTTTCGGGTGTTGTTTTATTTCAGCCACTTGGGCTTGACTCATAAGAACATAAGAACAGCCATGCTGGATCAGGCCAAAGGCCCATCTAGTCCAACTTCCTGTATCTCACAGTGGCCCCACCAGATGTGTTTCGGAGCGCATGAGACTATATATCTGTCTCCTGATACCACTCCCCTGCATCTGGCCCTTGAAGTACCCCGGGTTTAAGCCTGGAGATGACACATCTCCCTCATGGTTTGTAACCCGTGATGGACTTTTCCTCCAGGAATCTGTCCAATCCCCTTTTTGAAGGCATCCAGGCCAGATGCCATCACCACATCCTGTGGCAGGGAGTTCCACAGACTAACAACGTGCTGGGTGAAAAAATATTTTCTTTTGTCTGTTCTCACTCTCCCAACCCTCAGTTTGAGCGAATGTTCCCTAGTTCTGGTATTTTGTGAGAGGGAGAAGAGTGTCCCTCTATCCACTTTACTCATGCCCTGCATTATTTTGTACATTTCAATCATATCCCCCCTCAGGCGCCTTTTTTCCAGACTGAAGAGCCCCAAATGTTTTAGCCTTTCCTCATAAGGGAGGTGCCCCAGCCCAGTAATCATTTTAGTCACTCTCTTCTGCACCTTTTCCAGTTCCACTATGTTTTTTTTGAGATGCGGAGACCAGAATTGTACACAATCATGATTCGGAGCCTGCCCACTCCTCCCTTTTTTCCCCTGGGACTCGGGAATTGGTGCCAAAGACTTGGACTCAGGCTTGAGACTTGGATGCAAAGACTTGCCAACATTTTAGATTAGCTTTCGCGGGGAAAGCTGGTGATTGCGGGGAGGGACTCTCAAATATATGAAGCTGTAGAACCATAGTGATGTTATCCTTGGCAACGAAGTTTTCCTAAAGCCCCATAAATATGCCTATCTTCACAACACAATTCTCAAGTCATCAGGATGGATACTTGTAGTAGCTGTCCAGAAAAGTAAATATTCCAGTTAGGCATGGTTTTTGTACTCATGTGTGCCTTGGGCATGTGAAGAACTTGCACTGAAGCACTTGATCTTGATGGAAGAAGCTGTCTCAGCGTACTGCCATAGCTCTTGCTGAGCAAAACCTCCAGAGAAGATGTCTGTGAAGATTCTTATTCATCCAGGTGAGTTTATCTGGAAGCTGAGTCATGGCTACTGGACTTCTTTTTGATAGATAGAAACATTTTGCTGCTCATCCAAACAGCTTCATCAGTCTGATGAAACTGTTTGGATGAGCAGCGAAACGTTTCTATCTCTAAAAAAGAAGTCCAGTAGCCATGACTCAACTTCCAGATGAACTCCAGAGAAGATGAAAAGCTATCCCAGAATGTGGCATCATCGTTGTTCTTGTTGTTGTGTGCTGTCAAGTAAATTCTGACTCATGGTACTCTGGAATGGCTTGCCATTCCCTTCTTCTGAGGGCGACCTGTGACTGCGCAGCTTGCCCAAGGGCACACAGGCTGGTTCTGTTCACAGAAGACACCATGAGGAATCGAAATCCCAACCTTTGGCTCCACAGACAGACACCTCAGTGACCCCCATGGGTGACCCATTGGGGGTCTGGATGGCTAAATTCTCAGATGGAGGTGACCCTGGGCCTGGGATTACCTCCACTGAAATGCCCGGCACGATATATCTCCAGGGGAAGCACCCAGCTACACAAGAGCGGTTACTTCACATCCTTCTTTGTTCCGCGACTAGTTTTGTACCGTGACAGCGTTGGTTGCAGTCACGTGGTTTTGCCTCTGTTTCAGTGTTCCCATGGTTGTGATAACTTGTCTCGTGACAAGTGTTACCTCACGGTCTTGTACCGTGACAAACACTGAATTTGTCTAGCTTCCCTTTTCCTTTGAGTGAGTAAAAGCAAAGTGGTCTGCTTATACACCGCCCCATACCACTTCAGGTAGTCTCTGGGCGGTTTACAGTTTACAGTTTTAATTACAGTAATGCAGGCTACATGTCCCCCCCCCCTCGCCAGCAAACTGGGTACTCATTATGGAAGGCTGAGCCAACCTTGAGCCTGCTACATGGGATTGAACCCCAGGTCGTGAGCACAGTTTTACCTGCAATACAGGCATTTAACCACTGTGCCACAAGGCTCACAATTCACAAACACACAGAGATTGTACCTAAAATTTAAAAATCCACACTAAGCAGCAGTGGCTGTTGCTGAGTTTGTCAGGGTGCACACAAACACATTTAACATTCCTGTGGATACAAAAAGAAAATTGAAAAGAAAATGTTACACCACCTTGCCCATAAGGAGGGGGAGAAAAGTTGTTGATTTTCCGGGGTGTGTGCGCGCACATATGTGTACGGAGGCACACACTTAATGGGACAAGGCAAGAGGACACTGTTTGGAAATAAGTAAGTACAAGGCGAGCGTGTTCTCTTTCATCTTTTCTATATTCCAAGGCTCTTGGATTTCATGAAGCAATTGCCTAAATTTCAGCCTCTGCAGGAAAGACATTGCAAGTGAACCAAATAATTAGTTTTTGCTTCAGTGATTAATATATAACTCACAAGCAGGTAATCTCAAGTCAAACAGGCCTGCCCGCCCCGCCTGCTTTCCTTTTGGGGAGGATGCGATGACGATGAACTTTCCTACCCTTTTCACGACTCTTTAAGTTTCTGGCACCATCCCAAGAAAATAATGCCTTGAAATTCAAATGTTATAAATGGGAGGTTTTTGAGTCCCACTACCACGACCACATGACAAAGGTGGGGGGAGGAAAGAGAAAGAGACTATTTGAGGCCTGAAAGACTCTTGTTTGTAGATTTGTTTTGAATGTGAAATCCTGTCAAATGAGTTTATGAGGATGGGATTGGCTCTGTTTCTAATGATTTTGTTTTCTGGAGTGAGGTGTTTGGAGGGCTGGACTTTTCTTAATCATATCTTTCTCCCACTCCTTGAGGTCAGGAGCTAGACGTTTCTTGTCCGACCTGGGTGTGAAGGTCATCAGGAGAGACCTTTCTCTCCATCCCACCACTTTCACAGGTGCGTCTCAGAAGAACACTTGAGGGGTTGGCACCAAGCCAGCACCTCAAAAAGCCCCAGCTGAGGATTTTTTTTTTTTAAAGAAAAAGCCGACCTGGCCCCTGGGGCTGCATGGTCGACTCAGCGCTCTAAAATTTAAACAAACAAACAAACAAACAAACAAACAAACACCGACCCAGCCCCTGGGGCCACATGGTCGACACTCGAAAATAAAAATAAAAATAATAAAACAAGCGCCGACGCGGCCCAGGGCCGTGTGGTCAGCGCTGGAAAAATAAATTAAAAATAAATAAAATGGAAGTGTGGAGAAGCTAGCACCTCTAGAGGCGCTGGCCCCAAGCCAGCGCCTTAAAAAGCCCTCAGCTGGGGACTTTTTAAAATAAAATAAAAAAAAATTTAAAAGCGCCGACCAAGCCCAAGGGGCTGTGTGGTCGGTGCGCTATAATAATAATAATAATAATAATAATAATAATAATAATAATAATAATTATAATAATAATAATAATAATAATAAACCAAGCGCAAACGCAGCCTCAGGCTCCGCGTGGTCGGCACTGGGAAAAAAAAGATAAAAAAGCTAACTCCTCTTGAGGCGCTGGCCCCAAGCCAGTGCCTCAAAAAGTCCCTGCCACCACCAGGATCGCCGCTGCTGCCACCGCTGCCCAGTAAGGTAAGTCAAGTCAGACTTCAGCTTGGTTCGGGTTCGTATGAATTTTTTTAAAAAATCCATACAAACCCGAACCGAACCAAGGGTGGGCCCAAAACAGAACAAACAGAACCATCGATTTCTGATTTGTGCCCACCTCTAATTGACATGCACTATTACTTAGACTGAATTCATAATAATACCTGTGATTTCCACGTTAGTTTCCATCTATCATAATCGATTTTTTTTCTTTTAGTTGTTCGCATGCTGTTTTTAGCCTTAATACTGCCTTTTAATGTTGGAAGATGCCCCTTAATATTCACTGTTCTTAAACTTGAATATGACTTAAATGTTCTGGGTTGTATATTGTCCTTCAGTATGGTAAGCCACCTTGGGTTCTTTTCCAAGGAAAAAGGGTTGTGTTTAAAGTATTCAAAATAAAGTAAAATAAAGTAAAATAAATAAATAAATAAAGTTACCAGTGACCTTTCTGAATTGGCTGAAAACAGTAATACAGTATTTTTCTATGTATTTTTTTTTCAAAATTGTTAAAATAAAAAATGAGGGTTGTCTTGTACTCAGGAGTAAGCTGAGGCAAGAACCGTGCAGTTACAAAACTGTAATTTTGGGTTGGAAAAGTGGGAGTGGTCTTATACATGGAGGCATCTTATAGATGGAAAAATATGGGCACATAGAATCATAGAATCATGCGGTTGGAAGAGGCCTATAAGGCCATCAAACACAGCCGCCTATTCAAGGTAGGAATCCAAATCAAAGATGATCTGACAAATAATGCTTGAATGCCTCTACGGTTGGAACCTCTTGAGGCCATGTGTTCCATTGTTGTACTGCTCTAACAGTTGAGATGTGCTTCCTGATTTTCAACCAAAAACTGACTTCCTGTAATTTGAGCGCATTGTTGCATCTCCCACATTCAGGATTAACTAAAGATTACTTTAAGATTGTTAATGCCTTTCTGCAATGCCTTTCCAAACAGTTATCCAAAGTGCTTTATATCAAAATGCAACACCCATAAAACAGGGCCATGAGACTGGCATTTACTTGTTCATTTACTTTAATTATGTTCACCACACTTTCCTCCATAAAAAGATCCAAGGCTTACATTCTTAAAAGAGACAGATTAAAACAACAAAGGTTAAAGGTTTAAAAGGATTAAATATACATTACTGTATTTTTAAAAATGTATTAAAACAGAATCTCTGCAGACATTATTAAAACAGATTTTAAAAGCATGAAATAATAACCGTCCCAATTTTCAAACTCTAACTAGGCAGCCAGACTAGCATCCAGCAAAGCCAATTCAAATGTCTCACAAAGTTTAGACGTCAGAAAACGTGGAATATAGCTCAGATGTTGGGAGTTCAATTCCCCTACTGGGCATCCTTGACAGGTGCTGGACTGTGATGATGATGATGATGATGATGGTGGTGGTGGTGGTGGTGGTGGTGGTTACAAGGCACACTCACTTTCCTCCTCCTCCCCCCCAAAAGTTGTCAACTTGCATTGTAACTAGTTTTTTAATGTGACATATAACACAGTGGTACCTTGTATAAAGGAATTAATTTGTTCCAAATGAAATTCTGTTAAGCAAATTTTCCTTTATACAAATTTCCCATAGGAATGCATTGAAAACAGAGTAATCCCTAATCACGACCATTTTTATGTTGTATGGATTCGCCTCATAGGCGATTCTGTTAAGCAAATTTCCCCTATCTCCAGAATTTTTTATGTTGTACAGATTTTATCTGTTGTTAATCCTGATGTTGGGAAAGATGGAAGGCAAAGGGAAAAGAGGACGGCAGAGAATGAGATGGACGGTGTCATTGATGCAACCAATACAGATTTGACAAAACTCCAGGAGGCAGTGGAAGACAGGAAGGCCTGGTGAGCTCTGGTCCATGGAGTCACGAAGAGTCGGACATGACTGAACAACTGAACAATCCCAGGGAGCAGGCTCAAGGTTCACTCAACCTTCCATCCTTCTGAGGTCAGTAAAATGAGTACCCAGCTCGCTTCCCTGCCTGTGTGGAAAGGTCATCTTATACACAGAAGTAAGCCAATGAGAGTACTAGTAGAGAAACTGTTATTTTGGGTTGGAAAATAAGGGGTCCTCTTATACATGGGGGTGTCGAATTCTTTTATATTTCTCCTTATGCATATTGAGAGCATATTTACCAAAGACAAATTCCTGGTGTGCCCAATCGCACTTGGCCAATAAAAGGATTCTATTCTTATAGACGGAAAAATATGATATATACTGCTGATGTACCCAAGGGCAGCTCTGGGTGGTTATAACATAAAACACTAAACAATAAGCAAAACATAATATCCCTTACACGATGAACCAAAACATCAGCATTAATATAAAAGACAAATACTAGCATAGAAAAATACATAAAACATTTAACATTAAAACAGTAAATTGTTTGGCGGCAATAGGAAATAATTCATTCCATGTGCAACTTCCCATTCTCCATATGAGAAAGACAAAACAGAAACAGAAGGGTGTGAAGAAGCAGATTGTAATCTACAAAAGCATACAATGAAACCAATCAGTTAGTTTTAAAGTCTTTGGTTGTAGTTTTAGCTGTTTTGTACCCATTGATTGGTGTCATGGTAAACCGGGAAGTTCAGATATGAATCCTGACAGCCCCTGCAGTTCCCCCCTCTTCCCCCCTGATAAAAACAGTCCAAAATTGCAGCATCCAGTATTGGTTCCCATGCCAATACAGGAGGAAGCAGAGCTTTTGTACACTGAATGGCTCTTAGTTGTCTCTTCAAGACCACACCATGCCGAGATCCTTTCCCGTAGAACAGAGGTTGCTTTCAACAACATACACTTTCTGTGAAAATCCCAGTCCTTCCCAGCTTTTGTAAGGACTGCAGCTAAACTCAGAGGGCACTCTCAGAAGACCGCGATGCAATGCTAATTCTGGAAGTCGACCAAGAAATCGCAGAAAGGACCATTGCGAGGCAGAATTGCCTTAATGGCATGTTAATTATATCTGTATTATTTGAATGATGGCTTGAGATGTAAGCAATCGACACACATTTTTTTGCGTACAACAGTGGTTCACAACCATTTTCAACTCACAGCTCTCTTTTTCCTGTCTGGGAAAATCTGGCAGTATATAAATATAAAAATAAATAAATAAATAAATAAAATGTATAGGCTGCTGGCTGTGTCTCCCCAGTTCAGTAGGATCACCGTATCTACAGGGTCAATACCTGTGATTTCCCAGAGCCCATGCTTGGAGATAGATAGATAGATAGATAGATAGATAGATAGATAGATAGATAGATAGATAAAATGACAGTTGGGTGGATTGTAGCAAACAATTGGCTTTTCTGTCTGTTTCCTTGCAAATGAGTGACAATGGTGAGAGACAGCCAGAGGAACAGCTGCATGGCTAGAATGACTTGCCTCTCTTGTGACACTCCAAGGAAGGTCCCCAAAACCATTTTTTTAAAAAAATTGATCAATGCTTTAATCCAGTTGTTCTCAACCTGGGGGTCGGGACCCCTATGGGGATTGAATGACCATTTATTTCACAGGGGTCGCCATGAGCCAGTGAAGAAAAAGGCACAAATGGCTTGGGTCTGGAGGAGGAGGGGAAGCAAGGAGGGAAGAGTAAGTTACAACTTTTTGATAGGCTGGAGGGGATGTCAGTCAATGGCACTGAAGGCTGTGATTGGCCGAGTGTGCCTGTAGTAGAGGGAGGTTCTCTAGGGCACCTGCGGCAGTGGCCTGTCAAAGGGGGCTTGTGGCCTCTTCCAAGCAGGGCAAGGGGGTCACCATAACATGAGGAACTGTATCAAAGGGTCGCGGAATTAGGGAGGATGGGAACCACTGCATTGGTCTCAGGGCTTCATCCGTGCGTGAGTAGAAGTGCTCCAGGGGCCTCAGAGGGAAGAGAGAGAGAGTGGTTTTATTTATTTATTGTATTTGTTACTATATTCATACCCTGCCTATCTGGCCGATGGCCACCACTCTTGTTGTGATGGGCTGGCCCCCTTTTCACCCTGCCCAGCTCAGCCATCTGTTGTTGATTTATTAACCATTTCTTACCTACTGGAGGGGTGCTTTTATAGATAGACCCCCCTATCCCAGATGTTCTCTTATGGAGTGTGATCGTGTGATGTGATTTTGCTTGCCACCCCCACCCATGCAACCCCACAATGTTCATCTTGTTCTTCACTCCGAAAACAAAGTACCCAGTTGTACCTTGTATAAAGGAATTAATTCGTTCCAAATAAAATTATGTTAAGCAATTTTTTCCTTTATACAAATTCCCATAGGAATGCATTGAAAATGGAGTAATCCCATTTTTATGTTCTATGGATTTTCTCCATAGGCGATTATGTTAAGCAAATTTCCCCTATCTCTGGAATTTTTATGTTGTACAGATTTTATGTTATACAAGCTGTTTGTTATACAAGGGTCCACTGTAAAATGATCTCAAGGGACAGGAGACCTACGCCCCCCTAGGTTTAATCCGCCCTTTGCCTTCTCTGCTTCAAAGATATGGGTTGTTCCTTCTTGTCTGTGTTAAGGAACCGTGCAAGTTTGAATAATCTTTTCTCCACTGGGGAGTGTGCGGCAAAAGATCGCTCAGTGTTAAGGCTGCCTTTCCTGGTGTGATCAGGCACACACCTTTGTAGGCAATTGACTGCACCCTCAGCCAAAGGAACAGATTCGTCCATCATTTCTGAGGAGAGGAGAGCTGTAGACCGACATATTTTAGAAGTAGGTGGAGGCGACAGAAGGAGAAGTTGTGTTGAAAGTAAATCGGCCAATTCCGATCTGCACATGGAAGCAGGGGAGGGGTTGGAAGGAGCATTGCTGTTCCCAAGTGTTGGAGTGTTTTACAACCTCACATGCTGCCTGCAATGTGAGATTGGAAAGGACATTTCTGGCCTGGGTTAATTTGTTAATCTAGTCAGCACTAATCAGTTTCTCCCTCCTGCCTCTGAATTCAATGGGAGCCCCACCTATCTGTGGAGTGCTTCTTTCCATCTCCTGTCTGTTGAAACAGTCTCTGTGTTAGTGTTTGCTGTTCTCCTTCAAATGTCTCCACATGAGCTATTGAGACCTGAAGTGCCAGTTAATGAGAAAGGGTTGGACACTGTGAGGAATGTGAAGCTATTCTCTGTGGATCTCTGTACTTCTGCGTAGCACAAGGAAAGATGGTGAAAATCCAAAGCTCCGCAACAAAATGTCTCAAAAAAAACAAAAAACAACCAAACAAACCCAACCTATAGATTGGAGGAGGGCAAATGTTGTCTCCATCTTCAAAAGGGGGGGGGGTG
Source organism: Phrynocephalus versicolor (assembly GCA_023846285.1). NCBI lineage: Eukaryota > Metazoa > Chordata > Lepidosauria > Squamata > Agamidae > Phrynocephalus > Phrynocephalus versicolor. Next base: position 3,620,027 of record JAHTLZ010000268.1, on the reverse strand, counting down.
AAGACATGAAAAATTACCACCCCGTCAGCTTGACTTCAATTCCTCGAAAGATGCTAGAGCAGATTATTAAGCAGACAGTCTGTAAATATTTAACAAGCAATACAGTGGTTACCAGAAGTCAATACGGGTTTCTTAAAAACAAGTCATGCCAGACTACTTTTATCTCTTTCTCTGATAGATTTACAGGACTGGTGGATGAGGGGAACACTGTGGATATTGCTTATCTAGGTTTCAGTAAGGCCTTTGATAAGGTTTCCCATGGTATACTTATAAAGAAGTTAGTAAAATGTTTTTATTTTATTTTATTTTACAATTTTATTAACAACCATACTGTAACACAATATAGTACATTATTTTCTTTATAATTCCTGCTAGTACAATTTATAACAGTTTATAACAACCCATTGTATAATAAATTTTCCATCTTGTTTAATCTATCACTAGTTTCAGTATCTGAATTTAACAGTGAGTGCCATATTTCCATAAAGCGGTCCTGTTTAATTTCCCCTTTATACAATCTAACACAATAAGTCAATTTTTCCATTACTACCATTGCCCATACTTTGGTCCTATATTTTTCCATATTTAAATTTTGTGCTGATTTCCAGCATTGGGCTATTTCATTCCTAGCTACACCTATGAGGGTTGCCACCATTTATTTATTCAATAGTTTTTCATTCTCTCTGGTGAAAAGTGAGAACAATAATAGCATTTCATTTGGGATTATTTTCTGTTTTGTTGTTTTTTTCCAGCCAACTAATCACTTCAAACCAGAATCTCTGTACTTT
>JAHTLZ010000268.1:3602323-3613115 GCA_023846285.1 Phrynocephalus versicolor | reverse complement strand
GGAAAGACAGCAGAGATGGGGCCTTACACTGACTGTGTGACTACACAGCAGGGAAAATGCAAAGGATTCATCATGAAATTGCACCCAGAAAGTTGGGTTTTCCTGGACTAATTTGCTCCTGCTAACTATAGGACGTGAGCTGCCTATATGCCCTAAGCACATCTAATCTCGCCTGATTTCGGAAGCTAAGCAGGGTCAGCCCTGGTTAGTACTTGGATGAGAGACCACCAGGGAATACCAGGTGCTGTAGGCACCTGGAGTAGGAACTGGCAAACAACTCCAGGATTCCTGCCAAGAAAACTCCATGGACATGGGGTCACGAAGAGTCGGTCACGACTGTAACAAGGCAACACACACAACTATAGGACAGTACAGTAAATGGGAGACAGATTGTACCCAAGTCCCTCACCCCTGCTGGGGTGGTGGTGGTTACTGAATGGATTACTGAAGAGTTTCTCAACTTGGCGTTCAGACCAGTGGTCAACTGCCCAGCACATGGAAATGGACTGCCCTTGATTGTCACATGGCCCTGCACTTGCTCTTTGCTAATATGGCATCCACTGGATTCGTTGATGGAGGTCCTTCAGAGGGTATGTGTGGCACACTGCTTGCTCCTGACACCCACCCGCCTGACGCAACTTCCTTATTGAGCCCAACGCCATGACCAAGCTTGGCCAATCTGCCTGGGTTTTCTGTACAGAATGGGAAAGGGCTGTGATATGGTCCCCTCATCTCAGGCAGCAGGGCCAGCACTACCCCACAGTTACTTAATGTCCTTCTTTGTTCCGCAACTAGTTTTGTATCGTGACAGTGTTGGTCGCGATCACATGGTTTTGTCCCTGTTTCAGTGTTCCCATGGTTGTGATAATTTGTCTCATGACAAGTTTCCTAGCTCTGAAATGTTGCTGATAGGAATCTTGGAGATGACTTCTGCTACTGGCAGCTTTTGGATTAAATGGGTCTCATATTTTATATCAACAACGTACAAGTGGAGTCTGTTCTGCTATTGCAGTATTGGAATCCTGATGGGCTGTCTGGTTCAGCATGAAAGGAAGGGGAATCCTTAAAATGGAAGCGGCATGCTGGAAAAGCTAGGAGGCTCTGTTCCCTGAGAGCAGAACTGAGACTCTTTTTCCTTGATTTCGATAAAAGAAATCGAACCCAGCAATAGAAAAGGAGATTCTTGGAGTGCTCATCTTGTCTTTAAACTTGTCCTTCTATTTTATTTTAGGGCCTTGGAGATTTTTGTCTGTGGAACTACAGTAGGATCCCCATATCCATGGGGGCTTGGTCTGAAAACTGCGGATAACAGGGAACGCTATAGCATGATGAAAGAGAAAATACAGTGGACGCTTGTATAACAAACAGTTTGTATGACATAAAATCTGTACAACATAAAAAATTCCGGGGATAGGGGAAATTTGCTTAACGTAATCGCCTATGGGGAGAATCCGTACAACATAAAAATGGGATTACTCCATTTTCAATGCATTCCTATGGGAATTTGTATAAAGGAAAATTTGTTTAACATAATTTCATTTGGAAAGAATTTAATTCCTTTATACAAGGTACCACTGTACAGTAATTTTAAAAAGTATTTTCATGATGTATTACCAGAACTGAGGGAACAGAGATCATTCTTTACCAGCAAAAATACATAACAGCCAGTCTCTCTTCACTCTAGTGGCCAGTTCTGTTAAATGCATCATGAAAGTATCTATTAGACATGGGCACGGAGCGGCGAAATTGTCGTTTCCGTTTTCGGTTATCGTTTCCGTTACGTAACGGAAACGGTAATGATAATTACGCCACTCCAGCTCGAACCCGACCCGAAAAAAGAAAAATTGGATCGGGTTTTTTCGTTATCGTTAATGGCATCGTGGCGATCGCGCGATGCCAAGCAGCACAGAAAAAAAGTTTTAAAAAGTAAAAGTAAAACAAACAAACAAAAGAAACGACTCCTGGCCAAAAAAGCAGGCGAAAATATGCCTGCCTGAGGACACCTACCAGAGGGGTGGTTTCTGGGGGGGGTCCCCGGCCTTCCCCCCCTCTGTCCTGGGCTGCCATGCGGTAGTGGGGGGACCCAAAATGATGACCACAATTTTTCTTTAGAAATCGTGGTCAAAAAACACACCAGATCACCACAGAAACATGTGAAATTTATTTATTTTAAATGCCTGATTTTTAATAGTAGCAGCAGTGGGTTTTTTTATAGCAATAAAACGTCACATTGATTTTATTTTATTTTATTTTATTTTATTTTAGACCTGTCCATTTGGGCTGGGCATGGGATGGGACCATGCAAATTTTTTGAACCATTCCACCAATGGCATGGCCAGGTTTTGACTGACACTTCTGGATGCGCCAGAGGGCATAAAAAGCCGAGGCACCTTCCAGAAGTTGCAGTCGGGTCTTGGATGTGGAGGGTGGAGGGCTGTGTGGCTGGCTGCTGCTGGCTGATTGGAGGGAGGCTGGAGGCTTTAGATTTAAGTTAGGCAGGCAGGGAGGGAATTGAATTTAGAAAATAATTTCTTTGATTCTCTGCAGCTTTGTCTGCTGAAAGGAATAGCAGTTTATTCTTTTTTTTTCCTCTGGCAGTTTGTGAGGATTTTTTTTCTGATATTGGGTAAAGGGGGAGGTTCGACTGGGAGGAGGTGTGGATTTATTTTAAAAATATATTACATTGGGACGTCAAATCGCGCTAAATCGCGGTGGAAATGACAAACGACAAACGAAACGACGAAATGACAATTTTTTGAAAAATTTCGCGACAAACAGAAACGACCCGAAACAGACTCGTTCCGACAAACGAAAACTCAAAACGTCATTTTTTTCTGGTCGTGCCCATGTCTAGTATCTATTTCTATTTTTTATTTTATTTTAATATTTATAAATATTTTTAGACCGCAGAGCATTGAAACTGTGGAAGCTGATCCTGCAGAGGTCCTACCGTATCTTCTCTGGATCCTTGTTATGAAGGGAAGCCATTGAAATATATAGCTGTCTTTAATTTGGGTTTCGGACACCCTAGAAATTTCTTCTGGTGATTCCTTTGGCGTTCTGTCCGTGCAAGGAACTCATGGCCATAGAAGGTACCTTGTTAGTTTGGTAGTATCCGGTTTAGGTTCACTTTGTATCACAGAATCATAGAGTTCGAAGAGACCTCGAGGGCCATCCAGTCCAACCCCCTGCCATGCAGGAACCCCCATCACAGGACTCCCGAAAGATGGCCATCCAGCCTCTGCTTAAAAACCTCCAAAGAAGGAGACTCCACCACCCTCCCTTGTGGCAACATATTCCACTGCCGAACAGCTCTAATTGTCAGGAAGTTCTTTCTAATGTTTAAATGGAATCTCTTTTCCTGTAGTTTGAAACCATTGCCCCACATCCTAGTCCCTGAAGCCATGGAAAACAAGCCAGTCCCTTCTTCAATGTAACATCCTTTCAAATATTTAAACCTAGCTATCATATCCCCCCTCAGCCTTCTTTTTGAAAGGCTAAACATTCCCAGCTCCCTAAGCCGCTCCTCATAAGACATTTCTTCCAAACTTCAATCCATCCTGGTCGCCCTCCTCTGGACCTGTTCAAGATTGTCAACACATCCTTTTTAAATGGAGGTGCACAAAACTGGACACAGTACTCCAGGTGGGGTTGGGTTCTGTTATTTGTTTTGTCGTTTCAACTCTTTGCAAAGTACAGTATTTTTTCTCTGTATAAGACATGTATATATCTGTTTAAAATTGTTAGACTAAAAATTGAGGGTCGTTTTATACACAGAAGTAAATGGAGGAGAGGACCATGCAGTTGTGAAACTGTAATTTTGGGTTGGGAAAATGGAGGAGGGGCCTTATACATGGAAAAATATGGGTATAGCTCCATAGAACTGAGACAATGGTACTCTTTTGTTTTCCCTATAGCAATGGGCTGTTCCACTGGTAACCTCCCACTTTTTACTTCCTCCCAGAATTCCCCAGCTAGGACTTTCTGGGAAAATAACATGGTATATGCTTTAGTCAGTGTTGTGTATTGATCTGTATTCCTATTATCTGTAATTGCTTATGTTGAAGTAACTGCCTTCCTGTTCCAAAGAGAACAGGCCTATTGGTTGATTTAAGTTGCTGCATTTGGATCCTCAATCCTATTGGTTCCCGCCAAAAGGCAGCTTTGTGATTGCTTGTAATTGCTCCCTCCAAAATGTATCTTTTCCTAGCCAGACCTCGTTCCTATAAATGTAGCTCCCTCTCCCCAGTCCCTCAGTCTTGTTCTCTCCCTGAATAAAGAGTTGTTACAATAGAAGCTGTCTCCAGCCTGCTATGTCAGAGAGCTGAAATCACTTGCTGAAATCACTAAACCCCACACTACTACAGTCAGTTCCTCCAGCACACAGGTGGCAGCAGAAAGTAAAACTGAATGAAAGAAAAGGGGGGAACAAGGCAAATGAATAGAGGAAAGCAATTAAACCAATGAATACTACAAGAAATCTGATTTTTCATGAACGGCTGAGAGCTGAGCTACATATCACAATACCCATGGCTTTGTTTCAGTGGTGACACACTTGAAATAGATATTGAAATACAGTGGACCCTCGTATAACAAACAGTTTGTATAACATAAAATCTGTACAACATAAAAATTCCAGAGATAGGGGAAATTTGCTTAACAGAATCGTCTATAGGGCGAATCCATACAACATAAAAATGGTCGCGATTAGGGATTACTCTGTTTTCAATGCATCCCTATAGGAAATTTGTATAAAGGAAAATTTGCTTAACAGAATTTGATTTGGAACAAATTAATTCCTTTGTACAAGGTACCATATTTGCCTACATGGCATACACTTTTCTTGGTCAGAATGTGAGCTATTTTAAAATATTCACAAGGAGGCTTGTTTATTTTAAGTCGACTCTGGTTATGCTTTTATGACTCATTTTGGCATGTGTGAACAACTGGGTTGGAGTAAAGAAAGTCCGGGGGCAGGATCGGTGCCAAGTACCAGGAGCTAAAATGCTTCCTTTTTTAAAAAAAAAATCTGTTTTTGTTTCACTACTGCATTGATGTTGCGCAATGCCAATTCAAAACGCATCTACATCCAAATATTAAAAATGCAGACACTGGGGGACAGGCTGCTGAAAGTGCTGTTGTCACTTGAGGAGCCTCATTGCACAGGGGTTATTTTATTATTTATTGTTTTCTCAATTACTATTATTATCTTGTGGATTTCTTGTGTTTTTATGTGAATCGCCCAGAGTTCCCTCTGGGAAATTGGCGCGGTATCTAAATATAAAAATAAATAAATAAATAAATAAATAAAAAACTTTCCTCACAACCCAGGTTCAATTCCCAGGTAGCTGGCTCAAGGTTCAATCAGCCTTCCATCCTTTCAAGGCTGGTAAAACGAGGACAGATTTTGAAGCTGATGTTCCAGGACTTCGGCCACCTCATGAGGAGAGACTCCTTTGGTGTTCTACCCTCTTCTTGGCCTGAGAGAAGCCTCCAGCGAGTGGGAGGCTGGGAGATGCTCCCCCTCCGTGTCTACTTACAATGCAGAGGCAAGATGTGAGTGTGTGTATGCAGTGAAAATGAGGAGGCACACACTGACACCAAAACCACACTACAGCATGTTTTGTTTTTTGTTTTTGCTGCCTGCGTCATCCCCTCTAGGGCTTGCCTTCCTTCCTTTTTATTGAAATTTGTGGTTTGTTCTCTCTTGCCTTGTTTTATTGTTAGCCGCCCAGAGTTCCTACCTGGAAGATGGGCGGGATACAAGTGTAAATAATAAATAAATAAATAAATAAATAAATAAATAAATAAATAAATAAATAAATAATATCGGTTCTAACAAAACCCTGATCCATTTCCCCGTTTTATCTCACAGTGTAGTCACGCCCTAAGTAAGGCAGTGATTGAGGTCTTAATGAGAAACAAACAAGGGATTAATGAATCACACACACACACACACACACACACACACACACACACACATCAAGACCAGTTAGACTATGTAGTCAGATTATGTAGTCATAATTGTTTGTACTTCTCCTTCCATAATCCCTCTGGAGGGTGGGAGATTCTGGAAGAGGTCATGAAAAAAGTAACTTTTCCACACTCTGCCTGGTGGACAGGAATTTGCTTAGTTACTGCTATTTCATTTTTTAGCCACACTCCCTTTAAACCTGGTAGTTGGGGGTTTCTGCCTTCTGTTACACCCTTCTTATTCTGTTGTTGTTGTTGTTGCTGCTGCTGCTGCTGCTGCTGCTGCTGCTGCTGCTGCTGCTGTTATCATTGCCGTTGTCATTGTCGTTGTCGTTGTCATTGTCATTGTCATTGTTGTTGTTGTTGTTGTCGTTGTCTAAGCAGGCAGGGACTGTTGTCCCCATCTTCAACTAGATCCACACAAAGCCATCTTGACTAACACCTAATACCTGCCCTGAGGTCACACCTGGTGTTTCATGGATGAATGAAATCATTATCTTCCTTCCTTTCTATAGGTGGTTGAGTCCTACAGTTGCTGCTACCACCATGGAAGGGAGTGTCAAAGCCCGAGACAGACAGCTGACGCTTCAAGGGAAGCCACCCCTGTCGCTGAAAAGGCTGGTCACTTAACAGTCCCCTTATCCGACTCTATATTGTGCCTTCCACCAAAGCACACAGCCATTTTACATCGAGGCATAGCAAAAGAAGAAATATCGTACTTTGCTTGACGGTGTGGCCATATTCTATAGTTTTCTTCCTTTTTTCCTCATAGGTAGATAGCATTGCTGAGTCTCCATTGTACTTGGAACTGTGTACTCAGGTCCAGAACTAGAGTCTGCCCCCAAAGGCAAACCTGGATTCTGTGCCCCCCCCCATGGGTTGCTGCGGGATGTATATGAACATGTTTTATCATTCCCAAGACAAGTGTGTGTGGGGGGGGCAAGTAGGGGGGCACCGAGATCCCAGCCAGTTTCTCTGCTCCTTAGGATGCAAAGCCTCACCTAGCTAGTAATGTGGCCCATTTTTCTCATGGGGCACAAATCCCCAGGCTGGGCAGCCTGCCACGTACGTGCCCCCCCTCCCTGGCCACGCACATCCAAGACCTCCTGGGCACTAGAGGGGCAGGAACTGGGGTGTTGGAGCACATTTATTTATTACTTATTTATTTATTTGGTGCATTTATACAGCGCTCCTTTTTCCAAAAGGAACTCAGGACGGTTTCCAGTTAAAAGCAGCTAAAAACACAGCTAAAACAGCAGACACAATGGGAAAAACAAAGGCAAGATGAAAAGGAAAGTGTCAAAGAGGGAAAACCCTCAACGGGGAGCGGCAGATCAAAGGAAAAAAGGGGGGAAAGGGGGAAATTAAACAGAAATGAGGTCACCATAGGCCTCCTTGAAAAGCAAAGTTTTTAATGCCTTTCTGTTGTGTATTGATCTGTATTCCTACTATCTGCACTTGCTTATGTTGAAGTAACTGCCTTCCTGTTCCAAAGGGAACAGGCCTATTGGTTTATTCAAGTTGCTGCATTTGGATCCTCAATCCTATTGGTTTCTGTCAAAAGGCAGCTTTGTGATTGGTTGTAATTGTTCCCTCCAAAATGTATCTTTTCCTCGCCAGTCCTCGCTCCTATAAATGTAGCTCCCTCTCTCCAGTCCCCAGTCTTGTTCTCTCCCTGAATAAAGAGCTGTTACACTAGAAGCTGTCTCCAGCCTGCTATGTCAAAGAGCTGAAATCACTTGCTGAAATCACTAAACCCCACGTCACAACACTTTCTGAAGGTGGGCAGGGACTCTGCAGGGCGCAGCTCACTCGGAAGTTGGTTCCACAGGGAGGGGCCAACAACGGAGAAGGCGCCGCTACGGGTTACCGACTGCCGCGCCTCTCTTGGAGTGGCCACCTTGAGTGAGTGCGCCTGTGACAATCGAGTAGGTCTGGCCTCAGTTGATATCTGGGAGATCCGCTCCGCCAGGTATTCAGGTCCCAAGCCGTGGAGGTGCAACGGAAGAGGAAGAAACCTTTGCCTGTCTGGAGCAAGTCTGGTGCCGGGCACCCCGTCTCCAGCCAAACCGCTCCCTGCCTGTAATCTCACTAACCAGTCCTCCCTGGGGTATGGGGGGGGGGGCTAAGGCCTCCTTCCCAGCCAAGGTGGATGCCCTGGAAGCCTGGGGAGTCGGCACTGTGACGCTGCATTGTGTCCCCATGAGCAACCTTGCCCTGTGCATTTTGGCACCTAGAACCTGGCGCCCTGGGGCACAAAGCCAGCTTGCCCACCCCCTAGTTGCGGCCTTGTGTGTGCATGCCAAAACATAGGATGGGTGACTGCCTCTTTTGTGCAGGCTTTGACTTCATAGGCAGGAGTTACATAAGAGCAGCCTTGCTGGAACAGGCCACAGTCCATCCAGTCCAGCCTACTGGACTGGACAGATTCCTGGAGGAAAAGTCCATCGCAGGTTACAAACCATGATGATGTGTCATATCCAGGCTTAAAACCAGGGTACTTAAAGGGCCAGATGCAGGTGAGTGGTATCAGGAGACAGATATCTAGTCTCGTGCGCTCCCAAACGCATCTGGTGGGGCCACTGTGATATACAGGAAGCTGGACTAGATGGGCTTTGGCCTGATCCAGCATGGCTCTTCTTATGTTCTTATGTTCTTACTGTCTCACACAGTGGCTCACCATTTGCTTCAGGGTCTTCCCAAGCAGATGTCTTCGCCTGCTTACGATTCCTTGCAAATGGCATTGAGAGATATCCTGCCTCTCTCTCCAACCCGGAGGTTGTCCTTAGGCATCCATCATGATAGCCATGGATACCCTTGTTCTCTGTCTAATCCTAAATCTGTCTAACCCTTTATTAAGGCTGTCAAGGCTGACCGCTGTCACCACTTCTTCTGGCGGGGAGTTCCACAGACCAGTGATCCTGTGGGTGAAAAAATACTTTACCTTATTTGTTTGAGATCTAGCACCCAAAAGTTTCATGGAGTGCCCCCTAGTTCTAGTGTTGTGCGATAGGGGAAAACAGTTTTTCCTTATCTACTTTGTCCATGCTGTGTATGATTTTGTAAACTTCAATCAGGTCACCTCTTAGGCACCGTCGTTCAAGAGTGAAGAGGCCCAGCCGTTGCAGCCTCAGAGGGTAAGGAAGGTGATCCAGTCCCCTAATTGTTCTGTTTGCTCTAGGGACTCTCTTTCTCTCCTGCTCTGTTGTTTCCCATTTTCTTGATATTATTTTTGAAAGAGATTTAAGAACATAAAGAACATCAGAAGAGTCCTGCTGAATCAGGCCAAAGGCCCATCTAGTCCAGCTTCCTGGATCTCACAGTGGCCCCACCAAATGCCTCTGGGAGGGCACGAGACGAGATATCTGTCTCCTGATACCATTCCCCTGCATCTGACCCTTGAAGTACCCTGGTTTTAAGCCTGGAATTTACACATCTGCATTTGTGTTGGCCTATGAAGAGGTTGTGGGTTTATGGAAGAGCAGGAGATGGTCTAGAGCACATTTATCCATCCGGATGGATGGAAGAGAAGACCCCAACACTGATGGCTTGAGATTGTTCTGCCCATCCTGGATCATAGTGCTTTGTTTTCCCTGTTTGTATCCCTCCTTCCCCAGTTCCGGAAACATAGAAATCCCATGAATCTATCCAGCCACCCCTCTGTCTGTCTGTCTGTCTCGGGCATGAATAGTCCTTCTCTTTTGCATTCAGCCTGCTTCTGCAAGGCTCATCCAATTTAAGTCACAGCTTCTCCTGCGAGCAGGAGCCTCCAGTATGGGGCAACGGATCGTCTAATTACGCCGGCGAAGCCCGGGTCCTTTAGCAAAGCCACACTTGATGAACTTAAATGGATTTTAAACATTAATATAATAGGTATTTAGTTAAGAATAGAGAGGGCGGGGTGTGTGGGGAGTGAGAGCGTTTTTTGTGTGTGTGTGTGTGTTTTATTTCCATCCCAGCCAGCGGGTTACGAGAAATGCATTAGGAATGCCGCACTCTGAGTGGCTACCGAATTTATTTTGATATTTAAGCGAATTCCAATTGTCAGGGAGTCTCGGGGATGCTAATTCGAGGAAAAGCTCATTTTGATAAATGCCGACGCAATGACCCTCGCGGATCGCAGACTTATTTCGGCAGCTAATGGAGGGTTACTAATTTCACGCCGTTGGAAGGAGCTTCTTCATTTGCTCACCCTGCCTCCCGCAGCCTGAGCGGAGCGACTTGAAAGAACAGCCAGCAAGCCTCCTTTTGAGAATGGAATTTGGCTCAAATTATACATTTGACCAAAAAGGGCAAAACCCCAATGGGCATAAGAAAGTAAACTAGAAAGAAGAAGGGGGGGGACACGGACAAACCTCTTTAGTAAACTTTTCACTTTCAACTTTGAGCTCTAAGGCCCAGTTTTCTCATGCAGGGGATTATGGAATCATAGAATCATGGAGCTGGAAGGGGCCCTATGAGGCCATCCAATCCAGCCCCCTGCTCGAGGCAGGAGTCCAAATCAAAGGATGTGTTAGACCTGCAGCTGAGATTGTACCGTTGGGTTGTTCAAGTGTGAGTCCCACAATTCAAGGCTCCTTTGCCCTGCACACATCCAGAACTAGGGTATCGTAGAAAAAGGCCAGGATTCTGGCAACTGATTTTTCTGATTTGCATTGAAAAATAATTGTTGGTAGGGAGAGCCATCTCTCGTTAAGAGCTTATGAACCCATCTTGCTGTGCTTATGAAGGTTGCCTCTCCCTTGATTGTGAACTAGGTAACCCATCTTGCTGTGCTTATGACATTTGGCTCTCCCTTGACTGTGGACTAGGTAACCCA
>JAHTLZ010000268.1:3585119-3602313 GCA_023846285.1 Phrynocephalus versicolor | reverse complement strand
GTGCTTATGACATTTGGCTCTCCCTTGACTGTGGACTAGGTAACCCAATTTCTGGGCTTACGAAGGTTGACTCTCCATTGATTGTGGACTAGGTAACCCATCTTGCTGTGCTTACGAAGGTTGGCTCTCCATTGATTATGGACCAGGTAACACATCTTGCTGTACTCATGAGGGATGGCTTTCCCTTGACTGTGGACTAGGTAACCCATCCTGCTAGGCTTACAAAGTTTGGCTCTTCCTTGATTTTGGAAGAGATAACACACCTTGCTGTGCTCATGAGGGATGGCTTCCCCTTGATGGTGGACTAGATGGGTCATGTAGTCTACGGTCAAGGGAGAACCGTCACTTGTAAGCACAAGAAGACAGCTTTTATGAGAGATGGCTCTCCCTTGACTGTGGAAGACTTAATTATTGCCCGATACATGCAGACAAATCCAGTTTATATGTTTCGGAACATGATGTGAAAGTGACGACAGACAACACGGAATAAAAGTCATGTGACTGATGAAGCTGTTTGGATGAACAGCGAAATGTTTCTGTCTCTCAATAAGAAGTCCAGTAGCCATGACTCAACTTCCAGACCAATGCTGGTTGTAAAAAAAAAATGACCAAGACAAAATTTGCTATCTTTCCTGATTCCTGGAAGGACACAAGATGCTGTTATGGATGGATATTTGGGCTGAGAGAAGGTCGGGATTGCTCCTATATTATGTGCATTTGAAGGCATGTTGATGCTTTTCTAGGCATTTGCTGAAGGGTGCACCCACGTACAAACACACAACACATAAGATTTGGTGAGAGGGCTGGCTCCTATTTGCAGTCTTCACTTGCAACACCATGCAACTGACTGCCGTGGTCTAATGGAAGGTGTTTCTTTATTTCTTTAAACTAATCAAAACCAAGAACTTGCGTGTTGAGTTCTATCTCCCTGGGCAAAATTCAGGTACAGTATATACCTAGCGAAGTACAACTCAACCTTGTTCCCCATGTTAGTTAGAACTGCACAGAGGCACAAATGCTATCCGTGAAGCCATATCTGCTGGAGCATGGTTCAGTTGGTCACACCGGGACATGTGGTTGATTCTGCATTTCCTTGTGCATTTCCAATTCTGCAGTTCCTTGTTCCTGGGCATAACGCCCTGCACATTTATGCCACTGTAACTGTACACTATACTGGTGTGAACAAGATTTTGCTTTTGGCCTCTGTTTCTCTCTCAGATTCTTCCTTTCTCTGTCTGTGTCTGTGTGTGTGCTTAAAGGCGAGGGGAAAACATTCAAAATAAATAAATGAATAAATAGAAAGAAAGAAAGAAAGAAAGAAAGAAAGAAAGAAAGAAAGAAAGAAAGAAAGAAAGAAAGTGAGACCTAGCCACATGTAGAAGTCACGGAACATTTCCTTGGCCTTTTGAATGAACGCAGAAAATCTAAGACTCCTAAAAGCGGATTAAACTTGTCTGATATTTCGGCAGGTTTTTGTGCCTTCGTTCGATGAAAAGGCCAGGTTGGGAGTTCAAAGCAAACGATGACCTGAAAGTTGAGATACTGATTATTCCGGAGAGTTTGCACCATGGAGACCGGGGGGGAGGGGAGAGCGCGGGCGGGGTGGGTGGGGGTGCGCAACGTCCCTCAAGGCAAGCACCATGTCGGCTTGAGAGACCCGTGTGATCTAAGTGAGGAGATTGATCCGGGTCAGGTATTAAAGGCTAAACTGGATTAAACAAAAGAAATTCCCCTTGTAACAAGTGGAGGGGAACTTCAAAGCGGGATGCTGCTCTTGCTGAAACAAAAGGCCAGCCGATTTGTCAGCGTTGCCTCGGGGCGAACCTCACGGTGGCTTTCAATTTGCTCAACTTGGCTAAAGAAGCGGGGCGCTTGTTTTGGTGTCTGAGTTGCAAAGCTCTCTCCGGGGAAAGAACTTTAAAGTCTCAAGGCGCAGACCCTCCTCTTCAGCTGCTTTCCCTCATTAGGTATTTCGTTTGGAGGGGAGATTTATTTGTTTGCTGTTCCTTCAGTTGTGCCTGGATCTTCACAGTTGGCGGTGACCAAGAGAAGATATTCCAGGGCTGGCCCTCACTTCGAACCAGATTGACACCCACTGTTCTTCGGCCAGTGAGCTATTTCAAACCCAATTATTTTCCTGATTTTTGCATTTCTCCAGATTTTGCACTGAAATTCTCCATTCCAAATTTCGAAGTTTCCTCTGGTTGGTCTGAATGCTCTTTATAATATAATATTAGTAACATAGGCTTTGTGGCCATTTGGAAAGAGACACTTTGAGGGAACACATTTGTGGATCTGAAATGATGTATAAAAGTGATACCACTGGACAATGTACAGTATTTAACACATGATTCAAGTGTTAGGAGATTTAAGCATTCCGTTCTAGAAAGAACTGGATATGTAATTTTTTTACTTTGCAACAGCCAGGTTGCTGTTATTGCCACCACTGGGTCCAACAGTACACCTAGGTTCCTGTGTCACACATTATTAATGCGTTCTGCTGTTACCATGAAGAAAAGTCAAGGAAAAATAAAACAATTCTTCCCTTGTTAGTTATGATTGACTAGAGAATGTGTAAAACTGAAAAATGTCCACAAAGATGTTGTAATGACCTGGATCAGGAAGATTGGGTGGAATAGTTAATACTGTACCCTGGAAGACAAAATCAAAATTCAAAATGACCAAGAGAGGTGTGAGCACTAGGCTGCAAACAACAGGATGAAATTTGACAGGGATAAATGCCAAGTATTGCACTTAGGAATAAGAAACCAAACACACAGTTACAAGATGAGGGATACCTGGCTCAGCCATATTACTAGCGAGTCATGGTTCTGGAATCCATTTGAACATTAGGAAGAACTTCATGACAGTTAGAGCTGTTCAGCAATGGAATATGCTGCCATGGAGGGTGGTGGAGTCTCCTTCTTTAGAGGTTTTTAAGCAGAGGCTGGATGGCCATCTGTCGGAAATATTGTGAATGGGTTCCTGCATGGCAGGGGGTTGGACTAGATGGCCCTTGAGGTCTCTTCCAACTCTATGATTCTATGATTCTGTGATTCTATGAATCATTGCACATCGCAAGCTGAATATAAGCCAACAGTGTCATGCGGCTACCAAAAAGGCAAAAGCTATTTTAGGCTGCATTAATAGAAGGATAGTCTCTAAATCCCTCAAGGTACTAGTTCCGTTTTATTTGGCACTGGTTAGGCCTCACCTTGAGGACTATGTCCAATCCTGGACATTGAACTTTAAGAAGGATGCTGACACACTGGAACAAGTTCAGAGGGAGGGCAACAAAGATGATTAGGGGACTGAAAGCCAAGTCTGAAGAGGAAAGATTGAAAGAACTGAGAACAGAAGAATAAAGGGAGATATGATAGCACTTTCCATATACTTGAAAGGCTGTCGAACAGAGGAGGGGCAAGAGCTGCTCTGGAATGGAGGATGCGCAACAAGGGGATCAAGTTACAGCAAGCCAGATTTAGGATGGATGTCGGGGGGGGGGAACTCCTTAACTGTTAAAACAGTACAACAACGGAACCAAAGGCAATGGGAGGTGGTAAGTGCTCCAACACTGGAGGTGTTCAAGAGAAATTTGGATGACCACAGGGCAAGTACCCTTTGATTTGTATTCCTGGCATGAGCGGGGAATTGGACTCGATGGCTTTGTAGTTCTCTTCCAACCTCATGACCAACGTTAGATTGATTCTTTGAGCCTCACTTTCCCCAGCTAGGTCTGCTGAAGCTCCGTCTTCCACTCCTTCTTCCATGGAAGGGGACCCGGAAGGTTTAACACAAACAGGTGGTATTCTGGCAGGAGTAAGGGATGCAGAGAAACAGGGCCTCGCCCTGTCCTGGCTAGTTCCTCCCACTTCTGAGAAGTCTCTCTCAGAGTCTAACAATCCTCTGCCTAACGCCACCAGGAGAGGTGTGGGGTTGGGGTGTCTTAATGGGGCTGCCCAACTGTACAGCCTGCAACAAAGATATGCCCACACCAAGGGCAGTGGGAGCAAGCTGTCTCCTACATCTCTCTCTCTCTCCCTCCCCCCCCCACTGGTGTTGTTGGTTCACTAGGACTGGTCTGGCTAGGATGACATGAGCCCCCTTCACCCTCTGCTCTTCCCAATAAAAAGGATGCAGAAGGGGCTGGGTGGGTGGGCAGGTGGGTGGGTGAGGTTCTTCCCTGCCTCATCCGCAAGTACCTTTTCACACGACCCCTAAGATCCGCTGGCCACTTAAATTCGGACCAGAGATCTTGGGGGTTCGTTGCTCTTCCTGCGTCCCCACCCCTCCACACTTCCTTGATGCTGTCTGCGTGAGGGGAGGGAGAAAAAAGGGGACAAAAGAATGCAGGCTCACCTCCGTTTGCCGGTCCAAGCCTCCCCGCCCCGTCGTCGTCCTGATTCCTTCTCTTAAAGGGGCGGGAGGCAAAAAACAAAAAACAAAAAAAACAAACAGAAGAGAGGAGAGCCGGGCACTCACTCCTTTACATCCGGATCTGGGATTTATCACCCTCCAAGAGCAGGTGCATGAAAAGTGTGCTGGGACGCGTTTAGGTGGGCGTGGCCGCACTTAATTTTCTGTAAACTCCGGAGCTGGTGGGGAAATAATTTTAAGCTCCGGAGCTGGGAGCCATTTGCGGCGGAGTTTAGGGGTTGTGTACAAATACCCGCTGCAGCAGTGCCAAAGAATATCGTCCAGGGATATTCTTTATCAATATAATCCGATTTCCTCAATGGTTCATCCTCTTCCTGGAAATTCTTCTCAGCCTGGAAGCCCTCCCCTGGTTCCTTCAAGGTTCCTCGTTTATTTCCTTCAATCCGTCCAAGAATTTTCTTCCCCTACCTTCTTTACTAAGAGGCCTGGTAGCAGGTCCCTGTCTTCACTCCCTGCTCTGCTCCCTCCTTCTCCTGCCTGGGTCTGGGTCTCTGCCTCCAGGATCTTTATATTTCCCAGGGGCCACGCCTCCTCACCTGAGCTTCCTGCCTGAGCCTCCCCCCTCATCAAGGACCTCAGTCTGGATGTATTCCTCCGGTGCTCTGGGTTCCTCCGATGTAGGCTCCCAGGAAGAGTGTCCCAGGAAGATTGATTCAGGAGGTGGGCATTCCTCAGATCTACTGGGGAACTCATGCTGTGGGATTCGATAGTCCTGGTGACAGTGAGATGGTCCGTCAACTTGGACGTCTATGCTGCTGTCACTGTCCCAACAGATTGATTGGTTGGTTGGTGACCAGACTGTCTGTTGGTCAGATGGTGTGGTATAAAAATCAAATAAATAAATAAATAAATAAAAATTCCCTCCTCTCTCTCAGAACCCCAGGAGGCCCCTAATGAAGTTGAGGGGGGGAAAAAACAAGTGCGGAGAAACACACAACGAGTGACAACAATGTTACAACCCAATGGCCAAAATCCCATTGCTTGGCATTGTAAACTGCCCCGGAGCAGGTCCTATGAATTAGTGAGGATTTGGTAAGTCAGCTCCTGTGTAATTTCCATCAGGAGATTGCTCGTCCATAGGATCACCATAAGTCAGAGGCCACTACACAGCATGTAACCACAGCCTGGAACTGCCACGTCGTCCAGTTGCATCTGCTCTTACACCTGTTCTGCTTGAACGTCCAGAGAGCTCTCCAAGGTACTGAATGCTTTACCTGGATTTGTCTTGTACACCTGACATCAGTATTGCTCTAAACCGGCCTTTTTCTGTTTCATTTCATCTGATCTTGTCACCAACGGGTAAGGTGTTCCATGCATGGAGAAGGGAAATATGGCCACCAGGGCAGAGTGGTGGTGGATGGCTTCTGGCAAGGGGGCGGAGCTTGCCTTGTGATGTCATCCAGTCACCTGCCTAAATCCAACAGCTGGTCCCAAACAGAGTCAGCCCATCAGATCAGTAGGATTTACATAGGAGTTGACTTCTTCTCCGCTTGGGAGTAGAAATCCCAGGATCCACCAGCCAGTGTATATAGTGACTGTGATTGCCGAGGAATTCTGAGAGCTGTGGTTTTAAAAAAGTAACTTCTTCAAGCAGAGACACCAGCCACTTCTGGCAGCTCCGCCTGCTCCATATTTGATACTGGCAGCACCCGAGAGCATAACCCTTTTCAGGTTGGCAACTCTAAGCTTTGAGTCTCTTTCCTCTATGTTTCAAAAGCATGATTAAACCATGAGAGTAGCAAGGTGGAACCTCCATGTGAAAATGCAGTATATCTTTGAAAGCCAGTTCCTGGAATGCAAACGCTAGGAAGAGGCTCTCACGTCATGTGTGTAGCTGCTTTCCTGAAATCAAGGGGAAGCAAATGGTTTCGTGCTGGCTGTAGATTTGGACCTCGAAGGGAGCTTCTAGAATAGGGCAAGGAAAGTGTTCTGATTAGAGATGGGCACGAAACGAACAATTTTTCGTTTCCATTTCCGTTTTTCCGTTTCGGTACATAACGAAATGACAAACGAATTTTGTTTCTAAAATGAAACGAAAAGAACAGAAACACCGGAAATTTTGTCGTGCGTTTTGTTTCCGTTACTACAATATGAGTGAATTGCTTAAAATCCTAAAAAAAACCCCACAAAAAATGAAATAAATGGTAATGATATGGTAATGAAACGAATGAAAACGAAAACGAATTTTTTGCAAAAATTCACGAAAAATGGAAACGAACCGAAACGGACCCTCCAAACGACAAACGACAAACGAAATGCCATTTTTTGGATTCGTGCCCATCTCTAGTTCTGATTATAGGAAGGCAATCGGAGACGGTCTGTCTGTGTTTTTGGTCCCACCCCCACCCAGGACCCATGGTGGCATACACGACGTTTGCTCAAGTGTCATTTAAATATTACCGGTCACGTTACATTGTGGTTGTTTGGAAATAATTATATCCATATCACAGACAGTAAATAATAGATGTGCCTTCAGTAACATTTGATTCATGTTCTGTTTTAATATGGCAAACTTAGAAGTAATTTAATCTCCCGGTAAATTGAACTGGTAGGGGGTTCTCCACACAGAAGATTGAAACTTATTAATTCCAGACAGTCATCGTCTTGTACAATTAGTCACTGTTTGCAGCTGGAAATGTTTTATTAATTTTCCATAGCAGTTGATTTTCCACAGTTTTCGCGGTTTAAATTAAGCAGTAAGAGATGCTGTTTCTTCTTAAATAAATTTCCTTCCCACAAAAAGACACATGCCTCCGCCTATGTCAATTTCCCCATTTGATTAAAGTGCCAGCAGGCAATTAATAACTTAATGCATTTTAAAGTACGTTTGGAAAAGTAATTTGAATAGCCAAACTTGTACGGTTGAATCGATTGCTGCACAAAATTTAGTACTATAGAGATAGACATATATATATATATATTAAAAGACGATACCTTGGAAAGGACAAAATAAGGAGATGACAATGTCACAGCCTGGGGGCAGAGTAGGACCATTCTCTCGCATGCACAGTTTATGATGATCTCTCACTGTCTGTCGCAAGAACCATAAATAATAATAGAAATGAAGGGGTGGAATTAATGCTACTTTAGGAACGGCAACTTAAAGCTTTGCAAAATAGTCTTGATGGCCCA
Source organism: Phrynocephalus versicolor (assembly GCA_023846285.1). Taxonomy (NCBI): domain Eukaryota; kingdom Metazoa; phylum Chordata; class Lepidosauria; order Squamata; family Agamidae; genus Phrynocephalus; species Phrynocephalus versicolor. The sequence continues at coordinate 3,594,744 of JAHTLZ010000268.1, read as the reverse complement.
TCAGGTGGTGGAAAACAGTGAGGAAAGACACAAGCTTCTAATCATTCAATTATGGCCCTGTTGTTATTGTCTTAGACAGCCCTGTCTAACAATCGGAGGGCCTCCAGATGTGCTGGATTATGGCTCCTATTTGGGTGGGTTGGGGCTGTAATCCCACATCTTTCAGAGGGTAGGGAATGGCTGACTATGATCTCCCCCTCTAGAATTAAGAACATAAGAACATAAGAAGAGCCACGCTGGATCAGGCCAAAGGCCCATCTAGTCCAGCTTCCTGTATCTCACACTGGCCCCACCAAATGCGTCTGGGAGCGCACAAGACTAAGTATCTGTCTCTTGATACTACTCCCCTGCATCTGGCCCTTGAAGTACCCTGGTTTTAAGCCTGGAGATTACACATCTCCATCACGGTTTGTAACCTGTGATGGACTTTTCCTCCAGGGATCTGTCTAATCCCCCTTTGAAGGCATCCAGGCCAGATGCCATCACCACATCCTGTGGCAGGGAGTTCCACAGACTAACAACACGCTGGGTTAAGAAGTATATTCTTTGGTCTGTTCTCATCCTCCCAACCGTCAGTTTGAGAGGATGTCCCCTAGTTCTGGTATTTTGTGAGAAGGAGAAGAGCGTCCCTCTATCCACTTGACTCATGTTCTGCATAATTTTGTACGTCTCAATCATATCCCCCCTCAGGCACCCTTTTTCCAGACTAAAAAAGAGCCCCAAATGTTTTAGCCTTTCCTCATAAGGGAGGAGCCCGAGCAGTAGACTTCTTTGCTGTCCCATTTTCTTTATTACAACTAGTCTTCCTCAGCTCTTCTCTTTATTAATACAGTTATTTATTGTCTTTATTTCCCAGCCTTGTCCCAAATGGGGGCATATCAAGTGGTTCAGGAGAACACTGGGGAAAAACCAAAAACAAAACAGGTGTTCTGGGAGCTAATAGTTCTTCCACTCGGTGAAAACTTTATGAGGTTTTACTGTTCTAGTCCAGTACACGTCCTTTGGGCTGCTGAGAACACCCCTCTTTGCAGAGTAAAAAAATCATGCACAGTGAAAGAGTTGCAAACAGTGGTTCAGTTCTTCAAAAAACAAGCTAGGATTTATTTGAAGTTAGTTCCAGAGAACAAACATAGAGCTCTCTTAGAAACACAGACACCACCCAGCAGAATAACAGGAAAACAAAATGAAGTATGAGTAGAGTAGGAGGAGGAGAAGAAGAACAAAAGCTCAAACATTCCTGCTTAAGTACACAAACACAACACATTTGACTTTTCTATAAGGAGTTCTTTTCAGGATTCTTTCAGTTGCAGTTTGTCAGCGTCTCAGGCTTCAGAAAACCTAGTAACAAACCTTGCATGCACTAGCCTTCAGAAAATCAACAAACTGATCTCAAGCATTAGGTTTCTAAATTGAGGGGAATGGGGGAAGTGGAGTAGGCAAGGAGGAGACTGAGAAATGCATTATTTATTTATTTATTTATTTATTTATTTATTTATTTATTTATTTATTTAAGAATATTTTTACCCCGCCTTTCTCCTTGGAAAAGGACCCAAGGTAGCTTACAGCAATGAGGGATAATATACAGTCCAGTACAATTAAGACATGTTCCAGTATTTGAGAACAAGGAATTGAGGGATATCTTACAGCATTAATAGACAAACATTACATTAAAGCAGCACGGTTATAAATAGTCATAAGCACAAAGTCTATGTAAACTCATAGAGTCATGTAAAAGTCACGTAGTAGGTAGTCCCTTATTCAGGGAAAGCTTGCCCGAAGAGGAAGGTCTTTGCCTGCTTCCAGAAAGACAGCAGGGACGGGGCAGTCCTGGACTCCAGTGGGAGAGAGTTCCAATGTCTGGGAGCAGCCACAGAGAAGGCCCTTTGAGTGTTCTTCTGAGGCGCACCTGTGAAGGTGGCGGGATGGAGAGAAAGGCCTCTCCTGATGACCTTAACACCGAAGTCAGTTCATACTGTGAGAGATGATACAATTTAAGATGCTGAGGAGAGTCATCCATCTTTGTTAATAAAGGTGTTTCGGTCTACCTGTGTCCATGCCCTTGCATATCTCTGTCTTTGCCCTGGCTCTGACCACTGAAGACAATTTCTCCTAGGAATGATATATACTGTATCTTGGGGATGTGTATATCTGGGTTATCTGTAATTTTTTAAAAAAGAATTAATTGATTTCAGTTCAATGTATTCTCGAAGGCTTTCACATCTGGGATCTGATAGCTGTTGTAAGTTTTCTGGGCTGTTTGGCTGTGTTCTGGAAGTTTTCATGCCTGATGTTTCACAAGACTCTGTGGCCGGCATCTTCAGAGGGCAAGGAGCTCAGGGAACTAGGAGTTCTCTCTGTGCTCTGGGGTATAGAGTGAATGTGGCTGTGGGGTTTTAAAGTTGTTGCAAAGGGGAAACTTGTCCAATGTAGGAGAATAGGTGTTAGTCATTGTATCGTGATGGAGGGATTAAGAAATTTCACTGCAGTCAGGGGTGGTAGCGATCCTTCTCTGTGGTTGATGCGTGTCTCCTTGCCCTCTGAAGATGCCGGCTACAGAGTCTGGTGAAACGTCAGGAAGGAAAACTTCCAGAACATGGCCAAGCAGCCTGAAAAACTCACAACCGCTATGATTTCAGTTCACTTAAATCTGTAGCCTGCAGTACCATCCTTAGTCACTAGGTGGCAGAGATGATGTTGCAGTTACCCTTTCCAGAGGGTCTGTGGGTACTAGGTAGGTCCAGGCACCAGAGGCATAGCAGGGAAAAACCACAGGATGAGTGCTGCTCAAGTTTCCCCCATGAGGTCCTCAGAACTGCTAGAAAAGAGGGCAGGGCAATAGAGATGAAGTCCTGCTGCCTTCAAAGGAGGTAGAGAATAGACACTAGGTGGAAAGACCGAATGAGCATCAGGGCAAAAGAAAGATGGTTACTTCACGTCCGTTTTGTCTCTCTTAGTGTTGCGCTTAGGAGCGGTACAAAAATGTTACTTCACATCCGTTGTGCAACTACTGAAATTTGTCTTGGCCACGCCCCTGGAATGGGTGCTAAATGTGACAATATGGTACCTGGTGCTGGGGTAGGGTTCCCCTTGGCGGTTACTTCACGTACCTCTCTGTCCTCTCTGCTGCCCCGCTGCGGACCAGTTCGTTGTGACGGAACCTCACATGCCTGCAAGTTGAAGACGAGGTTGCCCCGACCATGCCCCCCCCGAAGCGCGGCACAAGCGGGGTTAGCGATTTGTAACAAATACAACATAAACCGCTAACAAAATCTTATCTTACCTGTATCGGTAGCGCTCTCGCTTTCAGTAGTTCTTAGGGGGTGAATGGAGGTGTCTGTTCAGAAGATCTGGGCCATTTCATTGAACCAAATGAATTTTGATCTCCCTGACCCCAAAGTATTATTGTGTAGAACAGCTGGTTTGTAAAGTTTTCGTAAAGATTTCGTCTTCGTTCGACACTCATCAGCAGACCTTCGGTAACCAATCTTTAGCAATTCAGAAGACATCATTTCAAATATCTCGTAATTTCTCTTTAGGGAAGAAAGGACATATTTAATTTCTGCCTCACCCCATACTTTAATAAGCGCAGAAGTCTCTGCATTTCCCCAGATAACTCCCCTCTTTCCCTTTACTGATTTTGTGCTTCCCTGGGATTCTTCTGAACTGTCCTCCTGTTCCATTTTTAAAATCAGTAAATGAAACGAGATTCCCAGTAGCTGCAGGAAGCTTCCTTCCTTCAGGTGGTGGAGGAGAAGGCCAATTGGCTGGCTCTCTGTGCCAAGGATGTTGAAAAGAAGAAATCTGCATTTCGTGGCGCAGTGGTTAAATGCCTGTACTGCAGGTAAAACTGTGCTCACGACCTGGGGTTCAAATCCCGGTAGCAGGCTCAAGGTTCACTCAGCCTTCCATCCTTCCGAGGTCGGTAAAATGAGTACCCAGCTTGCTGGGGGGGGGGGCAATGTGTAGCCTGCACACTGTAATTAAAATTGTAAACCGCCCAGAGACTACTTAAAAGTGGTATGGGGCGGTATATAAGCAGAACACTTTGCTTTAAAGGAAGATGTTGATGGTGGAGAGCCAGATGCAGATTTATGGGGACAATTACAGTAACCTGACCAGTAGGCTAATCCAAGGATGTAAAGGGCTAGGTCACCGTCCTGGAGGGTAACCCATCATGGGCAAGATATTGTTTTTTAAAATAGTATTTATTACTTTTTATTAATAAACAGGTAGTGAAACAGTGCATCATGTACGTTAAAGTAGGATTCCATTTTAAAATTAAAGTGACAGCAGTCATATTAATGTTTGCCTGGCACAGAACTACAATGATTTCTGGCTTTCGATTTATGAGAAGAGGCTTTGTAGGCCTTCTAACTTGTTCTGGTAAATATAAAAAAGGGGGAAATCAAAGTGTAAGACAGCAACATGTTTCAATGTAGAATGTAACTAAAATGTCTGATTAAAATTTAAAATTTAGAATGCTACCTGATATGGGTCAGTAGGAGTGAAACAAATAAATGGGAAGAGTTTGGAGGTATGCCTTGATTGTAATGCAAACAAACAAGTAATGAAAGGAAGTCAGATGGACTAATAGATGGAACTGGTAGGCGGGATTTATAAAGAAGGAGCATTTTGTTCTGATAGATGTCTTTATTTTGTAAACAATACAACAAAATGAGGTGGTTTGAAGGTTGCCACAGTTATTGGAAGACAGCATCAAAAACATAAACACAGTTGCAAGGTCTAGTGAATGCCGTCACCCAGTTTGGCCAGATTAGTATAAAGTTGTTCAGCTATAAGGTTTAGAACACCAATCGCTTTTTGGCGGAGAATTGTAATTTGGTAGAAATGGAAACCAGGTCCTCCTGGCAATCAGTTGCAGTAGCAATTGTATTATTGAACGTAATAGAGACGTAAATCAAACATGTACAAGTGTTCAAAGTAAATGGAGAGAGGGAGCAGTCTGTGGATACAGAGTTATTTGACATGAGTGAATAGGTAGTCCACAGTTGCGGTTCTAATGGCTTCAGCCTGAACTCTCTCAGATGGCCCCCTATTGCAGTCCACTTCCAGATTGTCTATGTGGTTTGTCTCAGTAGGCGGGTCTATGAACTGTTCTACGTTTGGAATCATGTGTTTTTTCTTTTCACATATGTTGTGAAGTATGACAGTGGAAGCAATGATGGAGTTCACATTTTGAATGTGAGCCTACATTCTAATCAAGAGCCTCCTGAATCTGGCCTTCAGACACCCAAAGGCGCGTTCCACAACGTTCCTTGAATGGTTGAAAATCTTGTTGTAGTGTCTCTCGCGCTCATTTCTGGGCACCACATAAGGCTTCATGAGCCATTTACAAAGGGGGTACGCACCATCACCTAAGATCAGCGGTGGTATGGAAACACCACCGTACTGGAACATTGGGTTACCAGGTATAAGGGTTCCTTCCTCCATTTTTTTAAACAGCATAGAAGACCAGAAGACATGGGCGTCATGATTAACACCAGAATGTCCAGCCAGCATTGAGAAAAAAAATGCCGTCACTGTCACATGCCGCTTGCAGGACAGAATGAAATGATTTCCTGTTAAAATAAGCCTGCCCCTGCAATTTTCAGGGGGTAATAGCAATATGTGTACCGTCCACAGATCCAAGACAATGGGGGAACCCCAGTTTCCTCATCAATGATGTCATCTGAAAGGAAAGCAGAATGAAGTAATTAGTACCAGAGAATAGCATAACAAATTACAAATATTACGGGGTGCACAACAGAACCATTTGTAACTTATTTTGAGAGCTGGAAGTTGCAAAATAGGACCAGGGTAGTGACTGGAAGGGAACACCAGGTACTTGGCATCTAATTGGGTGAATGCACAGATGGACAAAAAAGTTATCTGTAGCTAAGTATTGGTCAACGAGGGCTCAGTCAGTAGTGCAAAGGCACAGCAGTCACCGACACAGAAAAACAGCCTATCTTGTTTATGTCCGAAACGCGAACCTCCTCCTTCAAAAGGGTATGTTCAATTGCAAGACACACTTCCACAACGACACTAGCAACGGTTGAAGTCCCCTTCTGGAACACTAGAGCAATTGTATGGTAGCAGGAACAGCTGGCAAGGAAATACACGCCAATTGCTACGCGCTCTTCCACAGGTATAGCTGACCGCATAACCGTGTCCTTCCGCATGAGGTAGGGCCTTAACAAATCATCAATTTCGAACAATGTCCAATGGGTTATTCGGAATTTTTCAAGCCACTGGGAATCGTCCCAGCACTCCAATACAGTGTCGTGAAACCATGCAGAACGCCCGGGTTAGCACCAGCAAAGTTTTTGCATAGGGGATGTTTTTCTCCACTCAGCAACTGCCCAGAAAACTGATTGCACAAGTGCATCTGTAGCATGATGTAACTCACTGCTGTCCTCTCTGAAGTTGTCGCACCGGCGGCATCTCAGTAACGAAATGGAGTTCAGAATTATATTAACGTTCTGAAGGACGACAGCCAACAGCGGATTCCGACGAAGTAAAGGATTCCGCCGGGATCGCAAGCGATAGCAAGGCATGGCGACCGGGGGGGGGGGCAGGGAGTTCCGGAAGTGCATCACCGCGTGGGAGACAATCCAGATGTTGCTTTTTGGTTAGTTGGAGGACCAAGAGAGAGAGAGTAAAACCCGTGGCACATGAAGCCATCTAGCGTCTGATGGGGGAAAAGGCAGTAGAGGGGTAACGGCCAATGGGTTTTGCAATGTAAGTATATATTGATGAAGTACACCTTCTGTGTAATTTGGAAGAACCGTACAATGACAGTCACATGTCAATATATCGAAAGCCAAAAAAAAGGAACATCGGTAACGATTATGTTGACAGGAAATCACCGTGAAGCTATGGTTTATGATGCAAATCGAAGTGGTGAGGAAGGGTACAATACGAATTCAACCATGTGGCCCGTGAGTACTCAGAAACAGGGGCAGCACCGGCTTCAGATCACGTGACAAAAACTGGTGTCAATGCGAATGCTACTTAACCTAGCCACAAGGCGGGACGTGAAATAACCGCCATTGTCACTCTTTGTTCCCACTTTCTGTTCCGAGACAAGACACCATGTAGTAACAACTGTCATGCAACAAAACATTAATTTCTCTCAAAAAAACTCTGTCCGTTTTTTTGGTTTTTTTTTTTTTTAACTTTACAGAATCTAGGAGCAATTGCTGGCAGTCTGGGTATACTATTTTAGTCTTGACTAAACAGGCATCTTCACGTCCTGTACTTGTTTTAAGCATGCATGACTAAGAAGGGCAAATTTTTCTCTCTGTCAAAAAGAGAACAATGCCATGTGGTCCTTGCAGATCTATATGAAACCACTAAAATCTCCCCCCAAAAAGTACTAGCTTTTGAGCCCCACTGAACTCTTTATCAGGCTAAGGCCTCACTCTGTATGGGTCATCAGTTCCTCTGACAATAAGTTGAAATAATGACGGCTGGTTCTTTCCCCACCCCCGTTCTTTATCAGATCTCAGGTCGTTCCTTTCATGTTTACGAAGGATTCACTGGATAAGAAGCTGAGCGGGAAATCTTCCATCTATCAAGCCAAGGGTGAATAAATAGATGGTTTTTCTTTATTTGTATCAATTTAAAATTAAGGACATACAGTAGACAAAATAAAGTAAAGTTAAAAACACATTCAAAGGTTAAGATAATCAGACTGCAGTATTTTTGAACAGAAGGGGGGCTACTACCATAGCGTGATCTTGGCCCGGTGGCTGCATCTTTTTTGGTACATGTGGTGGGGCATAGATCAGATGCACGTTAAGTGCGGCATTGATAGAATTTATCCGCACTTGCAGAAAACTCATTCTTCCTCTGTAAGCAAACCACGGCTATCTCCCCTGTTCTGACATAGAGCAGAATACTTTTGTAAATATTGCGGCCTTCTGTGGCCCAGCAGAGGTCGCTCATGGGCAGCAGGAGTTTTGGGTATCTTGCCATCCCTATTTTGTAGTAGGCAAAGCTCTTAATCAGACTCTCGGGGAGCCCTGCCATTAGGATTACCGCCACCACAGTGGCTTTGGTGGATCATGGATTAAGTGAGGACGAGAGATGCTGACAGTCCTAGAAAGCTGTGGCATCTGGAAATGAGACCCTATTTTTATCCACTGTTTATTTGTGGGGGGGGGTATAGTTCAAAAAGTAACATTTTCAAGCTATGGTGAGCGTGAGCACATGTGCAAGTAAGTCTTTGTGTGGAGGCCTTACAGGTAAAGGTAAAGCCCCCCCCCCACATGCGTGCTAGTCGTGTCCGACTCTAGGGGCGGTGCTCATCAAGGTTATTCGCTGTTGGTTGGCTTGCAAGGATGTAATACTTTCTTAAGATAAAAATAAAGGTTCCCCACACACATGTATGCTAGTCGTGTCCGACTCTAGAGGCGGTGCTCAACTCTGTTCTCAAGCCAAATAGCCAGTGTTGTGCAAGTCCGTGGCCAGCATGGCTGCAAGGAAACACTGTTTTTACCTTCCCGCTTTTTATGGTGGTACCTGTTTATCTACTTGTATTTACATGCTTTCGAACTGCTAGGTTGGCAGGTTATCAGGGGGCGCTCGCTCCGCTGCGTGGCACCCGGGATTCGAACCGCCGAGCTGCCGACTTTGCAGCCAACAGCTTGCCCAAAGCCCCCCAGGCTGTCTCTTCTCCCAGAAGGCCCAGTGGAGAACTGAACTCCCAACCACTGGCTCTACTTAAACCACTGGGCTCTCTAGCCAGCTCTCTTAAAATATAATTGTGAAGATTTTGCGGACAGTTGAAACGGCTCATTGTTGGTTAAATTTGCTTTGCTGAGAAGGAGATTGTTCCCAAACAGCATTAAACTCTGAGCCCCTTCTTTGAACATGTGACTACATCTGCTGTGCAACTCAAAAGGGTATCATCTCTCCAAGGGGAAGTGCTCAAGAGGTGGAATGGATCCTTCAATCTTTTGGCCCGACAGCATTAGAAGATAGTGCTAAAGAGTAACCACAAAAATGTGTACTTGTTATGCACACAAGAGCAGCATCTTATCTGCAATTTTTTTTTAAAAAAAATGATGGTTTTCAGTGATATCTGATGGAGCGTATCATCTGGAGGTCAACGTCGGCTCAGCCCACCAGAATTATCTCAGTCCCTTGCGCTGCGGGTCGCCACCCTCCGGGGGGGGGGTCATAAAACCTCCACCGGGAATCGCGCTTTCACTGTGGAGAATCCCACGCTGTGAAACCACCTTCCGAGTGAAATTAGGACTGCGGAGTCTCTCCCGGCATTTAAGAAGCTGTTAAAAACTTTGCTTTATATGGCCGCTTTCGGCGATCAAGGAGGTTTATTTATTTTTATAAATAGGTGTTATGAGTTTGATTGTCTGCCCTGTTTTCGCCATCTTGCCTTAGTAATGTTTTGTAGTTTTGGCTTTTTAAATTTTGGTTCTACTTGATTGTTGTTGGGTTTGGTTTTGTTCTTTATGTCATATTGTGGAACCGATTATTATTTTTCTCTGTATCTGTTGTATGCTATTCCTTTTTAAGTAGATAGATAGATAGATAGATAGATAGATAGATAGATAGATAGATAGATAGATAGATAGATAGATAGATAGATAGATAGATA
>JAHTLZ010000268.1:3571747-3583881 GCA_023846285.1 Phrynocephalus versicolor | reverse complement strand
TATTTATTTATTTATTTATTTATTTATTTATTTATTTATTTATTTATATACCGCCTGTCTTCCCAGGGGAACTCTGGGCGGTTTACAAAGTAGAACATCAGCAACCATATAACCATTGTACACCTGAGTTATAACACTGCCCAGAGTTCCCGCTGGGTTATACAGTAATTACATACTGGACTCTCTTTTACAAATCAATTAAATATACAGTGGTACCTTGTATAAAGGAATTAATTTGTTCCAAATGGAATTATGTTAAGCAAATTCCCCTTTATACAAATTTCCCATAGGAATGCATTGAAAACAGAGTAGTCCCTCAACGTGACCATTTTTATGGTGCATGGATTCGGCCCATAGGCAATTCTGTTAAGCAAATTTCCCCTATCTCTGGAATGTTTTATGTTGTACAGATTTTATGTTATACAAGCTGTTTGTTATACGAGGGTCCACTGTACATGCAAAACACCTGTAGACAAAGCTATTCTGTCTAATCTAATGCAACATATTTCTACTCACTAATATCTGACAGGAAGATCATCAAGGGTAGGGATGTGTCCATGGAGATGAAGACTGAGCCCATTCACACAGCTGCATTTCCAGTTAACACCTATATGTGTGAAAGCTGGACAGTGAAGAAAGCTGACAGGGAAATGATTCATTTGAAAAGTGGTGCTGGAGGAATGCTCTGCAGTTACCTTGGGTGGCCAGAAGGACAAACAAATGGATCAAATCAAGCCCAACCTCCCTTTAGAAACAAAAATGACAAAACAAAGTCTATATACATTCAGAAGGTGGGAGATGAGGACCATATGTTCTTCTCCATCCCGCCCTCATTCCCTCTTGGAAGACGAGATTCGCTTGGCCGTATTTTATTTTGCTTTCCAAGTTTAAGGAGCAATTTTAGTCAAGGGGGGACCGTGATGTGGTAGTGGAGGATCCCTTTTGGAGATCCGGGTTTTACTCTGAACTTTCCTCACCAGACTTTATAAGATCAGAGCCAGCCTTTGTGGTCTTAAACCATACAGGCCCAGAATGAAATAGGAAACCAACTCTGAGTCCTCTGCGCTGAGAAAAACCTGGAAAGGGTCACCATAAAGTCAGATTTGAACTGATGGGACATAGCTATATTTATTACTTACAGGGTCTGCCGGAAATTCTGGACCTCTTTGGGGGGGGGAGAGCAGGAGGAGGAGGAGGAGGAGAGAATTCAGCACCTTGGATAGCTCTTGCAAAGTTCAGACTAAAAGTCAGTGTGAATGCACTGTCTCCTCAACATGGCATGAAGGAAACAACCCGGCAGTATTTCTCGCAAGGCATCTTCAAAAGCTCTTCCGATGGGTCGTTGGTGGAAAACAACAAACTGATTGTGTGAGGTGGGAAGGGGGAACTTTGGGGTCAACGAACCCCACCTCCCATCATCCACCACCATTGGCCAGGCAGGATGGGGACACGAGCCCCGCAATATCTCATGGCCCACCTCATGGCCACCCAGAGCGTCCTTCTGAACAGAAGCAAGATTTGAACTGGGGACATGGGAGTTCACAGAAGACTCAGCACCTGTTGACATGGGATTCTCTTTCTGAGCTCGGCCTCTCCTGTTGGAATGTCTGTGAAGATTCTCAGTCATCCAGGTGAGTTTATCTGGAAGTTGAGTCATGGCTACTGAACTTCTTTTTCTTGAGAGATAGAAACGTTTCGCTGCTCATCCAAACAACTTCATCGGTACAGCGAAACGTTTCTATCTCTCAAAAAAGAAGTCCAGTAGCCATGACTCAACTTCCGGACTCCTGTTGGAATGTGTGTGCTAAGCTCGCAGACGCCCCTGATTCCTGATCCACTGGGCTTGTAGCGAGAGATGGGTCCATTTCTAACAGAATCCATCTAAATGCAATGTCCAAATCCCCAAATCTCTAAAAAAATGAAAACAGACTGATCAAGTAATGTAATCGGCTGGAAGTTGACCAGAAACTGACTTGCATCTCAGCTGGGCTTAGGAGAAAGTGTCCATTAACGAGGGATTATTAACATTAGCGCAAGAGGAGTTACATGTCCGGGCGATGCGATGTTGGGGGGGGGGGAGAGGGTCTATTTCTTTTCAGCAGCTATTTCAGAACACCACGGGGGCAAAGGAAGCCTGAAACTTTTCTCTGTGTAAGAAGAAGGAAACATTTGCTGACTTTTTCTGGGTGAAAAGAGGTTTCCTTTTCTTCACACAATATATACAGGTACAGGTATATTTTAAATGTTAATGGCTGACAATCATCAAAGGAAGGAAAGAAGGAAGGGAGGGAGGAAGGAAGGAAGGATTTGAAGGCTACACAGTTCCTGAATTGTTGTTTCCAGTGTGACAACAGTCTGTTTTCAATACTAGTAGTAAACTGGTTTTGCATCCCAAATACAGCTGGGATGCAGGTTTTTAGTTTGTTACATGCACATCCCAGCTTTCATCCATCCATCCATCCATTTGATTTGATTTGATTTGATTTGATTTGTGCACTGCCCCGTAAGTGCAAAGCACTATTCTGGGCAGTAAACACCTAATAACAAAACACATCAACAATTACATAAAACCGGTCATAATCAATGAGCTGTAAAGGACTCCCCTGCCCTGACGTCCCGCTCACAGCAACCCTGTGAGGTAGATCAGGTTGAGTGTGACCGACTCACCCGATTCCTTGGTGAGCTTTCTCAGCTCTTCTGGGGTCCTGAACTCAGGTCCCTGCAGTCTCAGCCCTGACACTCTAACCGCTACACCACACAGCCTTCGCCATATTAAAACCACAGCGTTAAGGCCAGCATCAGGCTTGGGTGCGGAGCGTTCTCCAGAATGGGTTTAGGGGTTTACTCTGCAGCCTTTTGAAAGTTGCTACTCTCCGGACGCGTCAAATTACAACACCCATCCTTCTGTCAGCTTCGTTGCAAATGTTGCTGATGGCAAATGTCCCACTTTGCTTCTGCACCACAAAAGAATATTATGGAAGTGTTCCTAAGTTTGAGAGAGAGAGAGAGAGAGAGAGAGAGAGAGGAGTGGGGAAAAGGGGGGGGAAGGCCTTGAGCTGTTCTTTAAGTTAATTATCACTTCTTTTGCTACCCTGAACCACTGTTCAATGACAGTGTCAGCAAGTGGAAAGAACCCAATTACTTTAATTATGGAGTAATTGCACAGAGTGATGGTAATTAAATCTTGATCAGTTTAAGTGAGCGAATTAATTGCTCCAACTTGGAATGCAAATCACAGCGAGAGGAGTTGTTTTTGTAGTTTAATTAACGGCAGCCACTAAATTCTTATCATATCTCAAATGCAGCTCATTAATGAGCTTGAATCTGCGCTCACCTTAATAGGAGCCTGGACAGAATGCCTGCTGAGAAAGGTAACTAACTGGGCTGGGAAGAAAGTAGCGGGAAAACTTAATATTCTTGTCAGTGTTGCAGGTATTAGTTGCACACACCACTTTGCCTTCCAGTGAAATGTGCAAATAGAAATATTTCCGTATGATTAGCTTCTGGCCCCTTTTAATTTAAGTCTTCCCTTCATCTGCCAACTGTATCCAGTTTCAGATTTGGCGGAACTGACGCCCCCCGTCCCAAATACTCTGCTTGCAATATGTCACCTTCCCGTGTCAGTGGATGTTCATTTGTTCTTCTGAGTCTCCGACTGGATGGTGACCCTATCAATGAATGACCTCTAAAACTGTCCTCTCCTGAGCAGCCCTGGTCAGTGGCTATAAACTGAAGGTCGTGGCTTCCTTGATGGAGTCAACCTGTCTCTCGTTTTGTCTTCCTCTTCTCCTGCGGCTTTCAACTTTTTTCCAGAATATTTATATTTATATTTATATTTATTGGCACTTATTGACCACCCAGTTTTCCCATGGGAACTCTGGGCGACTAACAACAAATCATAACAAAACAACCTATCCAGGAAGAAACCAAACAACATGAACAAACCAATAAGGCAACAACAGAGATAACGATGAAGCAGACAACCGCATCCACACCACAAACACAAAATCCGGCAAGAAAAAGGCTGGGAGAACAATGCAGACAAGCTAACAACATACCATGGTGCACTCAGCCAAAGCCAAAGCTCTCCTTAAAGAGCCAGGTCTTTAGCACTTTCCTGAATGCCAGCAGAGACTCCGCCAGCCTGATCTCCATGGGCAGAGTGTTCCAAAGTGCCGGGGCAGCCACCGAGAAGGCCCTCTTCCAGGTAGAAACCTTTTGGGCCTCCCTCGGAGGGGCCACCCGGAGAGACTGGGAGAGCGAGGCTGTGGTCCAGGGGTGTCCAAACTTTTTGCAAGGAGGGCCAGATTTGGCGAGTTGAAAATGTGTGGGGGTTGACCATTCAGCCGCATTTGGCCCCCGGGCTGGACTTTGGACAAGTCTCTATAACATGAGTAAAGTGGATAGAGGGAAGCTCTTCTCCCTCTCACAAAATACCAGAACTAGGGGACATTCACTCAAATTGAGGGCTGGGAGAGTAAGAACAGACCAAAAAGAAATTTTTTTTTCACCCAGCGTGTTGTTAGTCTGTGAAACTCCCTGCCACAGGATGTGGTGATGGCATCTGGCCTGGATGCCTTCAAAAGGAGATTGGACAGATTCCTGGAGGAAAAGTCCATCACAGGTTACAAACCATGATGGAGATGTGTAATCTCCAGGCTTAAAACCAGGGTACTTCAAGGGCCAGATGCAGGGGAGTGGTATCAGGAGACAGATATTGTTGTTTATTGATCTGTATTCCTATTATCTGTAATTGCTTATGTTGAAGTAACTGCCTTCCTGTTCCAAAGGGAACAGGTCTATTGGTTATTTCAAGTTGCTGCATTTGGATCCTCAATCCTATTGGTTTCTGCCAAAAGGCAGCTTTGTGCTTGCTTGTAATTGTTCCCTCCAAAATGTATCTTTTCCTAGCCTGTCCTCATTCCTATAAATGTAGCTCCCTCTCCCCCAGTCCCCAGTCTTGTTCTCTCCCTGAATAAAGAGTTGTTACAATAGAAGCTGTCTCCAGCCTGCTATGTCACAGAGCTGAAATTACTTGCTGAAATCACTAAACCCCACGCTTCTACATGGGGATCGACCTTTCAGCTGCATTTGGCCCCCGGGCTGGACTTCGGACAAGTCTCTATAACATGCAAGGAGGAAGGGAGGATGCTGCAGCAACGGAGCTGGGGGCAGGTAGGCTGGGCAGGTGGCTGGGGGGATGGACAGAGGCAGGGAGGACAGGCAAACCATAAAACTGCAAGCTGATGCCTCCATCCAGTATGGGGAGGGGCCAGCTGGCGGGGATGAGTGACACGCTGAGCCGGTGGGCAGAAGAGGCCACGGGCCGCTTGAAATTTGAAAACGGGCTACATTTGCCCCCCCCCCCGGGGCTGACTTTGGGTATACCTGCTCTGGTCAGTTGAGACGAAGCTGACTTCTCTCCAATATTGGTCTCTTTTCTAGTGAACCTTCGTTTCTCATGCAGTACCCCCAGCGTGACAACATGTTTTGTTATCACATCTGTAAAAATAAGCACATGCCATCCAGCCGATTCTAAGTTATGGTGATATTTCCAGGGTTTTCTAGGGAGATAGTGGGGAACTAAACACTGAACACATGACTCAGCTGGAAGATATAGGGCCTTTTCACACGACCCCTAAGATCCGCTGGCCACTTAAATTCGGACCAGAGATCTTGAGGGTTCGTTGCTCTTCCTGCGTCCCCACCCCTCAGCACTTCCTTGCTCCTGTTTGCGTGAGGGGAGGGAGAAAAAAAGAGAGGAAAAAATGCAGGCTCACCTCCGTCTGCTGGTTGAAGCCCTGTCGTCATCCTGATTCCTTCTCTTAAAGGGGCGGGAGGCAAAAAACAAGCAAACAAATAGAAGCGAGGAGAGCCCAGCAGTGACCAGATTACATCCGGATCTGGGGATTTTCACCCTCCAAGAGCAGGTACATGAAAAGTGCGCTGGGACGCGCTTAGGTGGGTGTGGTCGCACTTAATTTCCTGCAAACTCCAGAGCTGGTGGGGAAACAATTGTAAGCTCCGGAGCTGGCAGCCATTTGCGGCGGAGTTTAGAGGTGGTGTACAAATGTGTATAGTCAAGTTCAAATCTATTTCCTGATCTGGAACTTTGCGTTCCTGATAATACATTGCAATCAAGATGATAAATGAGTACCATAAACTGAATTCCCCATGGTGTTTCCTCGGCAGGGGCTTGATTTGGTAATCCATGGGTTCCCTTCTGTGTCTGTGGTTCTAGGACAGCAAAGGAAATAAGAAAGTGGGTGTTGCTTTGATTTGCTTCCTTGCTTTTGCTTTTTCAGGCCTTGTGATCTACTTTGCAATTTTTAGAAACAGTTTTTTTTCGTCTCAGGACTACAATACCCAGAATTCCCTTCGATGGATGAGGGAATTCTGGGAATTATGATCTCCTCCAACAGTCTTTCACAACCTCTGCTTATCTGCTTTCTCTTTGCGGCAGGGTTTTGCATTGTACTGTTCTGTTTTGCTGCAGGTAGAAGAAAAACAAAAGGAGATCTAAACCAAATTGAGGGATGATATTTGTATGCTATAGAAGTAGATACAGTGGTACCTTGTATAAAGGAATTAATTTGTTCCATATGAAATTATGTTAAGCAAATTTTACTTTATACAAATTTCCCATAGGAATGCATTGAAAACGTAATCCCATTTTTATGTTGTACAGATTCGCCCCATAAGTGATTCTGTTAAGCAAATTTTCCCTGTTTCTGGAATTTTTTATGTTGTACAGATTTTATGTTATACAAATTGTTTGTTGCACAAGGGACTACTGTATAGTGTGGTTCACAAAGCCCCTAGTTGCGTTTGAGTTGGCTGGAGAGTCCCTATATACCATTAACATTTGCTCCAGTATTTTGGGGGATAAAAATTGCTGAAATTCAGACAGAACATGGACATACAGATATTGGCAAGCAAAGATCCAGCAGAAATCAAAACATTCCTTAGAAGCTCCCTGGCTGCATTGCTAATGTGTTTGGAATATATTTCCATCTTCCTTGCAAGGTGGTCTGAAAACTGTCAAGAATATTCTTGTGAGTGAGTTTTTCAACTTGCAATTAGAGTCCAGCTGTGGACTGAAGCAAGCTCGGTAAAGTGGCCTTGATAGGAAGGCGAGTGTCCAAGGACAGTGGAAGCGTAGCTCAGAAGAATGGATGAGAGAAGCACTATGACATGTGATGTAAAAGTAAATATGTGATTGGAAAGAAATGCTATATATATATTATGTATTACAATATATTCTTGCTGTTTAGCCAGGGCTGCTTAGCCAGTAAGCCTGATGTGTTGGCTGTGATCAGGAAGAGTAGCTGGATTGTTTATGCTATTGGATGTAAGTCTGAAAACCAATGGAATCTGTATATATTTTGTAAATAGACTGCACTTGAAAACCAGCAACGGAGTCTGTCATATTTTTGCCTCTAATCCTTGACATTGCTGCAACTAACTGAGGTTAGCTCCTCATACATTCCTTGACAAAAACTTCCTTACGGGGCAGTATAACATTGCAGAGTTTTGAGTTTTAGTTAAAATTCCTCTAGCCATGCAGCAGAGGACCAGCGATTCACAGAGCAGAATTAGCTTCAAGTTCCACCCATTCGTTCATTCCATTTAACTCCACAGTTGGCCCTTACAAGTCTCAATAACTCAGAAGGAGAAAGAACATGTTTCTTTACTTACAATTGAACAGATCCACAGCAAACTACGAACAAATATGACTGCTTTCAGCAACAGGCTAAAATGCTTTCAACAGACTCCTAAAAGGAGGAGGAAGAGAGAGGGGGAGAAGGCAGAACAGAAAATGGGACTCTCTTTGAATGATAGGCAGAGAAGGAACTATTGGTTAGTGCTGTGACTGACAGTCAACCCAGTCCCGAAAAATCCCTCCCAGCCACACCTACTAGAGTCAGCATGCAAGGTTGCAAAAACTCCCAAAACATTCCTTAGTGGACGTATGAAGGAGATTTTTATTGGGTTTAGTGACCAGGCATGTCCAAACTTTGGCCCTCCAGATGTTTTGGACCACAACTCCCCCAGTCCTTTCCCATTGGAAATACAGGCTTGGAATTCTGGGAGTTGTGGTCCAAAACATCAGGCGGGCCAAAGTTTGAACATGCCTAATTTAGTCATTGTTTCCTCCAACCATTACAGCATGGGGGAAATAGTTGTTAATGATGCCCCCCAGTATTTCCCCAGCCAATATGGTGACTGACCTTGCTGGTTGGGGGAGTCTGGTAGTTGTAGTCTAAGAAGGCACCTCTCCCAGACTTGGTCGACTCTTATCTCCTGTTCTGGGGACCAGTCCTCAAAGATCTTTGCCCAAAGTCCGTTTTAAACCAGATGATCTCTGCTAGGTCAGACGTGGAACAGGCGAGATTGTTAGCCTCAGTTCAGTTTAGATTGAACATACTAAAACCACGAAGTTGGAGACAGCAGGAAAAGAGGAGGGCCCAATATGAGATTGATTGACAATGGAAAGGAAGCCCCAGGCTTCAGTTTACATGACAAGCAGAGGGCAGGCAAGGACACTATTTTTTGGTGGTCACTCATTCATAGGGTTGCCATGTGTTGGATACAACATGATGGCACAAAACAGTCACCAAAAATGCATACCATTGTTGTTGTGAGTTTTTCGGGATGTTTGGCCATGTTCTGGAAGTTTTTCTTCCTGACATATTGTGCCTGGCATCTTCAGAGGGCAAGGAACACAGGGAACTAGGAGTTCTCTCTGTGAACCTACAGCCTATATCTCTATGAAAAATAATACACCCTCTCTTTTCAGAGAGAGAAGTCTTAGTTCCCTGAGCTCCTTGCCCTCTAAAGATGCCAGCCACAGAGTCTGGCGAAAGGTCAGAAAAAAAAAACTTCCAGAACACAGCCAAACAGCCCGAAAAACTCACAACAGTTATCACATCCCAGTTGTGAAATCCTTCGAGAAAGCAATGCATGCCATTCTTGCTGGTTGAGACACTGGGCTTTAGAGATGGGCACGAAACGAACAATTTTTCGTTTTCGTTTTCGTTTTTTTGTTTCGTTACGTAACAAAACAACAAACGAATTTTGTCTCTAAATTGAAATGAAACGAACAGAAACACCGGAAATTTTGTCGTGTGTTTCGTTTCCGTTTCTGCAATATGAGTGAATTGCTTAAAATCCTAAAAAAAAAATCACAAAAAATTGAAATTAATGGTAACAAAATGGTAACGAAACAAATGAAAACGAAAACAATTTTTTTTGCAAAAATTCGCGAAAAATGGAAACGAACCGAAACGGACCCTCCAAACGACAAACGAAATGCCATTTTTTTTTATTCGTGCCCATCTCTACTGGGCTCCATCCCAGGTGCCCAAAGTCCCCTAGTGGTACTGACTGTGCTGTAATTTAATTTGTCTTATAAATTTCCATTCACATGATGCACGGGCAGCATCAATTCATTGGTCCGTTCGTTCCGTTTTTCTTTGCCACCCGGGGTTGTTTGAGCCTATTATGATGTGTCCTTCGCTCTGGGAGGACTGAGAACGGGTTTTGCCCTTTTTGTCTGTAGGACAACCAACCTTCCCAGTACAGTGGTACCTTGTATAAAGGAATTAATTTGTTCCAAATGAAATTATGTTAGGCAAATTTTCCTTTATATAAATTCCCCATAGGAATGCATTGAAAACGGAGTGATCCCATTTTTATGTTGTACGGATTCTCCCCATAGGCGATTATGTTAAGCAAATTTCCCCTATCTCCGGAAGGTTTTATGTTGTACACATTTTATGTTATACAAGCTGTTTGTTATACAAGGGTCCACTGTGTTTGAAAAGTGCCCTGGGATCTCCCCTCGGCCTTCTTTCTTCAATGTTGATCCTCAAGAAGGAGTTGCCAAGCAATGGCATAAGCGAAAACATAACAGGCCCGTAACTTACTGTTAGAACATGCCTGGCTGGTGGTACACAGACAGGGCCGGTAAAAGGTTAGCCTGACCCAGAACAAAAGTGGTATTTGTGTGATTGCCCGAGTTCGGGATGGGAAGGGAGCGAGAGGGGAGGACAAGGCATGTCCATCTGGAATGCCCAAGACCGACTTTCCTTGATCTGCCCATCTTTGAGAGATTTAGGTAGCTTACTTTTTATTTTTATTTTATCTACATATATTTTAGTCTCTTCCCAACATGTTCCAGCAAAGCCGCTTTGAGTTGAGTGCTTCTTAGCTCCTTTCCTGTTTCTATTTAAACATGTAAAAATGTTATGAAAATGTTTTTAAAAGCATACTGATGAGGAGGGCGAGGAAGAGGAGGAGGAACGGAGAGGGGGACCAGGCTGCCTAAGAGAAATCACATCACACTCCCCACCCCCTCTTGTTTACCACTCAGCTCAGGAGCACAATCAATGTGGCAGATTAAGATTTCTGCTAAGCCCACCCTCTCTCCATCTATACATATCAATTGCACACGCAGAGACATCCGTTTTTTTAAAAAAAAACTCTTTGCAAAGTGCCGAATCTATTAGTTCACAACCTTACGTTTGAGTCGGAAGGGACGTGGCTTTGCACTCCATGGAATGTGTTAATGCACAGATAGAAGCCCTCTTATCCTTTCGCTTTTGACGGTTCCAATCAGCAGAATGGATTATGTGTCTAATAATCTGACATTAGTATTAAAAGTGATATTTAAAGCATTAGTCTGCGTAACTGGCACACCGGATCGGAGGCCCTCGCTCCCTCCTTTTCTCTCCGCCGACAAAACATATGTTTACGATACAATGCATTAGCGGGAGCCGTCCAAAATATATCCCAGATCAACGGAGGGCGAGACTAGATTACACTCTTAAAACATCGCTTCCCCCCTCCATGGCCACCACCCTCCACTCCACCCCACCCCAATTAGCGGCCAGGGAAAGCTTTGTGGACCATTATGAAACCCATTATGGAGAAACGCATTAGGGGAGCAAAGGAAAATGGTAGCAAGGGTGTGGGGGGGGGCAAGAGACTATGGCTCCCAGATCAGCGAGCTGAAAGCTGGTCGTCTCTCCCTGTCTGGAGTTCCAGAGAAAATGTACGGTGTGGAGCTGGTTCTACCAGGGAACAGGTCGACCTGACCCACTTTTTTGGACACGGGGTACCCTAAAAATACCAAGGAGCATCGATCACACCAACAGGCCACTGGCACCAACATGTCTTGCGTCTCTTTGCTTCTGTGGCGTCCTAAAAGATGTTTTATGTATTTACAATACTTATGTCCTCCCTCCCTTTCATGTCGTCCAGATATTTGTTGGTGGGAAGCCAAGCTTTTCAAATAAAAGTTACCAAGCTGTTCTTATTGATGATAGATAGATAGATAGCTAGCTAGCTAGCTAGATAGATAGATAGATAGATAGAGTGGTACCTTGTATAAAGGAATTAATTTGTTCCAAATGAAATTATATTAAGCAAATTTTCCTTTATACAAATTCCCCATAGGAATGCATTGAAAACAGAGTAATCCCTAATCGTGACCATTTTTATGTTGTACGGATTCGCCCCATCTAAAACGGAAGTCCACTAACACCTTAGAATTCAGAGTTTCTTTTAAGCCTAACCCCCCCCCTTCACTACTCTAAATTACATTACAGGCGATTCTGTTAAACAAATTTCGCCTATCTCCAGAATTTTTTATGTTGTACAGATTTTATGTTATACAGACCGTTTGTTATATGAGGGTCCACAGCAGATAGATGGATGGATCTTTATATAACATCTCTTTACATAATCTTCATATGTTTTCACTTCCTTTACACTTTCACTTTCACCAGAGTCTTTAACTACGCCTCTGACTGCTACCAAATTTTCTCTAAAAATTTCTACCATTAGCAATCTTCTTTGGGCATTTGAATATATATCTAGTATAGGTAGGCAGGCAGGCAGGCAGGCAGGCAGACAGATAGACTTTTCCCTTTTTATTTTTGAGTTTTGTTTTTGGTGTGTTGTTGTGTTCTTCTAGTTCACTATATTTATTTTTATAGAGAGATTTTCAGAAAAGCCAGTGATTTCAAATGAAAATTACCAAGCCGAATTGATATGTACTGAGTTTATATATATTATATCTAGGATAGATAGATAGATAGATAGATAGATAGATAGATAGATAGATAGAT
>JAHTLZ010000268.1:3542025-3571737 GCA_023846285.1 Phrynocephalus versicolor | reverse complement strand
AAAAAATAAATGTGATATGATAGAAAAACACAACCAAACAAAACTTAAAAATAAAAAGGAAAAGGCAGGAGATGATCGGCCTTAACTGTTGTTTCTAGGCTTGCAGAAATATAATAGTGCCAACAAGGTGGATGAGGGAGTGATCCACAGAGATGGGAATCCAAACCAGGTTGGCTTGATTATCTCCAGTCCTCCAACCCCTCCAGGGTTGCCTGGTCAGCAGCAGCAGCCCATCCCCTGAAAAGTCAGGATAAATGCCTCAGACCAAGGGGGGGGGCTTCCCTGGTGAGGTCATGGGGGTCTCCTTGAGAGTAGCTCCTCTGATAACCATTGCCACTTTAGAGGGGGGATGTGAGAGAATCAGAGGTGAGCAACGTAGACGTAGAGACTCTGTGACGAATCTGAATGTAAAGAACACACATAGCCAGGTGAGATGGTTTGCTGAGGATGTCCAGCTCTAGCTGGACATGCCAACCTCGGAGGACCTTTCTAGCTATTCCATGCAAGGATTTGTCTGGTGTGCTCCGAAACAAAGACCTAGTCCTTAGTTCTTTTGGATCAAGACTGCTGAAAACTGGCTGGGGTCTTTTCTATTGGAAATAGAATTTGAATGTTGGGGGGAAATGCAGTATCTTCCCTTAAGTCAGGCATGTCCAAACTTCAGCCCTCCTGATGTTTTGGACCACAACTCTCAGAATTCTAAGCTTAGATTGCCAATGACAAAGGACTGTGGGAGTTGTGGTCCAAAACATCGGGAGGGCCGAAATTTGGACATGCCTGCCTTAAGTAATACTCCACTTGCATCTGAACTCTCTTGAACCCTGCTGGCTTGAGGACAAACCCTAACCCTAAACCTAAACCTAAACCTAACCGTAACCGTAACCCTAACCCACATGCCCCCTGTTAACAAGGGTGGTTCTCAATTTGAAGGGCAACCAGCGAACAATTCCTTTTTGGATAGTGGTCTATGTTTGGACAGCAGTCTAACATGAGCCTGATTTAGCGATGAAAAAAATCCTTAACAAACAGAGACTAATAAGCCTTGAAATGACCCCCGGTATAGTGGGCAATGCCAGGGCAGCAAGGCTCAGCAAGGACAAAGGTTATGGCACGATTTTGACATTAAGTACTGCTGTTGAATTGGGTTTTGTGAAAATAAAAGCGATTTAAATAATCCAGGCTACAGTACACATCAAGAAGCCCATTTTGCGGGGAGGGGTGCAATTTGAGTTTTGGGAGATGGGCAGGTAGGATCTATATAAATTACAGCAGGACCCTCTTATCTGTGGGATCCATATCCACTGATTCACTTATCCATGGTCTGAAAATATTTTAAAAAGTAAAAGAAAAATCCTTCAGATACATATTTATAAAGATGACAATATCAGGACTGGCTCCCAGAGGGAGCCAGAGACCATGCTACGTATAGCGCTTGCTACTGAAATAGTATTTGCAATACTCTGCATTTTTCAACAGCCCCAGGGAGAGGGTCTAGGAATGTATCCTTACCAGGACATGATTTTCACCAGCGTGGAATAAATACTAGAGGCCAGGACTGCCTCATCTCTGTTGTCCTTCAAGAAACAGGCAAAGACTTTTCAGGCAGTCTTTCCCTGAATGATGGACTACCTATTATGTGACTTTTATATGAATCTGCCATACATGATCACATAGACTTCGTGTGTATAGACTTTGTGATTGCATTGACACTACGTTTTCAATGTTAGTTTCCCTCATTCATAATGTTTACATGGAATTTTACTCTCTTTTTAACTGCTTGCATCCTCTTGTAGCTTTAATGTAATGTTGTCTTTTGATGCTGTAGGATGTCCCTCAGTTTCCTGTTCTCAATACCTGAATATGTCTTAATTGTACTGGATTGTATATTATCCCACATCACTGTCAGCTGCCTTGGGTCCTTCTCAAGGAGAAAGGCGGGGTGAAAATACCCTAAAACAAATAAATAAATGAATAAAAAAAATTACACACTGCAATAAATGTGTTGGTCTTTAATGTGCTCCAATATTTTGAGTTTCTTTCTTCTTCCTTTCTGGCTGCCACGCTAATCAAAACTGACACAGCTACTTCGTCAAAAATGTTTTCCTTAAATATTCTTGGCTAAGTGGAAACCATTGTGGCATTGGCCCCTTTCTATGTTTTAGGATTCTCCTAAACCAGGCATGTCCAAAGTCAGGCCCCGGGGCCAAATGCGGCCTGTTTACAAATTTAGAGGGCCTCTGGCCTCTTCTCCTCACCGGCTCAGCCTCTCATGCATCTCCGCCAGCTGGCCCTTCCCCATACCGGATCAAGGCATCAGCTTGCAGTTTTACGTTTTGCCTGTCCTCCCTGCGTCTGTCCACCAACACCCAGCCACCTTCCCAGCCTACCCGCTGTCAGCTCCATTGCCGTAGCATCCTCTCTTCCTCCTTGCATAAAAACATAGAACATAAGAACATAAGAACATAAGAAGAGCCATGCTGGATCAGGCCAAAGGCCCATCTAGTCCAGCTTCCTGTATCTCACAGTGGTCCCTCCAGATGCGTTTGGGAGCACATGAGACTAGATATCTGTCTCCTGATACCACTCCCCTGCATCTGGCCCTTGAAGTACCCTGGTTTTAAGCCTGGAGATGACACATCTCCATCATGGTTTGTAACCTGTGATGGACTTTTCCTCCAGGAATCTGTCCAATCCTCTTTTGAAGGCATCCAGGCCAGATGCCATCACCACATCCTGTGGCAGGGAGTTCCACAGACTAACAACATGCTGGGTGAAAAAAATATTTTCTTTTGTCCGTTCTTACTCTCCCAGCCCTCAATTTGAGTGTATGTCCCCTAGTTCTGGTATTTTGTGAGAGGGAGAAGAGTTTCCCTCTATCCACTTTACTCATGTTATAGAGACTTGTCCAAAGTCCAGCCCGGGGGCCAAATTCGGCTGAATGGTCAGCCCCCACACATTTTCACCTCATCAAATCTGGCCCTCCTTGCAAAAAGTTTGGGCACCCCTGTAAACCCTCAGCTTTACAATGGCCAGCAAGTGGCAGCTCCCATTGTACTTGTTGGCACAGGGAATCCTTAATTCCCCCTCCCCCCGCAAATGGTAGTTTCATAAAGTATTGGCACATTTCTTTAAAAAAATCTGTTGGAACAGTCCAGTCCCGTGCACATGAACGTGGATACACATACACACGCACCGTTGTGAGGATGGCTGTCTTGCCCAAACTGTTGTAAACACAAATACCTTTTGTCTTACACCCGTCCTGCCCATTTTTAGGCTGTTGCCTTCCTACCCCCACCCCCCACCCCCACCTACAGCCCTTTGAGTGCTTTCCTACTAACCTTATCATCTGATGGGCAAAAGAAAAGGTTTGACGGAAGCTTAGCCCTAATTGGACGGCATTTCTGTATTTTCTTATGTAAAACTGGTTCTGGTTGATTGTTTTTATTTATTTGCAATAACTGTGCTCGTTGGAGTTTGTAATGACAATGCCATGGCTGAAGAGCATTTGCTCTACGTATTATTCTCTCCTTGGTGTTATCTCCTGCCTCTCCTCTCAACTACGTCTCTCCGGAGAAAAGCTGCCACAGATTCCGGTTGGAGAGGGCGTGTGTGGGGGGGGGAGGGGGGGAGAGACACCTTGCAGAGAACATACACACGACTTTGGTAGGTTTTGGAGGGCTGTTCTCCAGCTGAGTTTGAAATTGCTTTCGTGATAGCATGTTTGTTATTATTTTTTTGCCCATTCTGCGTACTTGCACATACAGTGGACCCTTGTATAACAAACAGCTTGTATAACATAAAATTTGTACCCCGACTTAAGAATAGTTCGACTTAAGAGCATGCATTCAGAATGGATTAAATTTGTAAGTTGAGGTACCACTGTATATTCATGTACAGTGGACCTTAGGAATAACAAACAGTTTGTATAACATAAAATTTGTACAACATAAAAATTCTGGAGATAGGGGAAATTTGCTTAACATAATCGCCTATGCGGAAAATCAGTACAACATAAAAATGGGATCACCCCGTTTTCAATGCATTCCTATGGGGATTTGTATAAAGGAAAATTTGCTTAACATAATTTCATTTGGAACGAATTAATTCCTTTATACAAGGTACCACTGTACGGTGAAAGTAAAATATGAGGGACGCAGCAGCATGACGGACTTGGGCCAAGGCCTGTAAGGGTGGGTTGGAAGGTCCCTGAATCAAATCCTCCCTTGGCTGTTGAGTTTCTGAAGGGCCAAGCTGGACCATGATAGCTGGTTCTCTTGCTCCCCACACGGTAGAAGGAAGAAGGCCAATTGTCGAGGAAGGACAGTTATTGTTGTCCGTTACGGTGTTTGTGCAACAGCCACTAGTTTCTCACCTCTCAATAAAATGCAAGGGTTCTCAGAGACCTGTTCATGAATCTTTGAGTTCTTTAGTTCATTAGAATTAGGTGCACAATAGTGGGTTTGTTTGTTAGTTTGTTTATAATATTTTTGCCCTACCCTTCTCCTTGGAAAAGCACCCAAGGTGGCTTACAGTAATGAGGGACAATATACACCTCACAAGATTTAAGACATATTCAGATTAAAAACAGGGAATTAGGAGAGGCATCTTAGAAGACTGAAAGGTAACATTAGAGCGACAAAGAGGACACAAAAATAAAAGGAAAAGGAAAGTCGCATGGACAACACTGGTGTTCTTATGACATCAATCAATGCAATCATGCATGGTAATCCATATAAAGTTACATAGCAGGAAGTCCCTCATTCCGGGAAAGCTTGCCTGAAGAGGAAGGTCTTTGCCTGCTTCCGGAAAGACAGCAGAGAGGGGCAGTCCTGGCCTCCAATGAGAGGGAGTTCCAGAGTGTGGGAGTAGCAACAGAGAAGGCAATTTCATGCATTCTTTTGAGGGGCACCTGTGACAGTGGTGGGATGGAGAGGTTCATTCCCGAGCCTACTTGACAAGGCCTCTCTATTCACCCACTGTAGGTGTTTCAACATATTTGTATACACAAAGTGTTACCGTGCAGTTCAAAGGGCAAATATACGGGGTAGGTAACGGCTTGGCAGTGTCATCTCACAAGCCAATTGCCAATCCCATTGCAGTTAATTACTGTTTGTGAGATGACAGTTTTTGGTGGAAGGAATGCGGGCACGACGATACTAATTGGCTGTGGTTCAGGGCAATTATCAAAACATATTTTTATTGCCACACCAGGTGGATGTGGTGGACTGCCTGCAGATGATTGGGCAATGCACTAGGTAAGGGTCAAATAGCCGGCTTCCCGCAATTGGAATGAGAGACACTCTCTTGCATTGCTTCAGTACGTTGAGTAGCCCTCTCCAGGTTCTTAGAGAATAAGCAAGCAAGGACACTGATGAGCATTCCAGGCTCTCCCCAATGGATGATTGGGTCAATATATTTCTTGAAGACTGGGAGGTGAGGGGCTACCAGCACCCCAAAAGAACCACACACACACCCCGGAAATTGAAGTCAGGAAATGGAGTCAGGAATTTGACTCATCCCATCTGACAAAATGCTGTTTAAGGTGATGACCCACCTAGCAAGAAGATGGGAACAGGAAAAAAGGGCCCCGGAACCTTCCTAGTAGACATGGGCACGACTCAAAAAAATGGTGTTTCGTTTGTCGTTTGGTCATTTAGGGGTCCGTTTTGGTTCGTTTTCGTTTTCATGAGGTTTTTTGCAAAAAAAATTCGTTTTCGTTTTGTTACGCAATGAAACAAAAATATGAAAGCGAAAACGAAAAATTGCTGTTTCGTTACCATTTAGCACAATTCAATGTATTTGCCGTAACGAAAACGAAGCGGTCGACAATTTTTTTCGTGTTTCGGGTCGTTTCGTTTCATTTTGGAGTCAAAATTTGTTTTCCGTTTCGTTACGTAACGAAACGAAAAAACAAAAACAAAAACGAAAAATCGCTCATTTCGTGCCCATCTCTACTTCCTAGGAACGAAATTAGAGTCAGGGAGCAAATTTCTGCAGTATCCATCTAGTATTTGCCTTTGAGTGGTGATGTTCCGGGCAGGATGGGAAAGAAACTGCATTAAAAACGCCTCTAGAGGTAAGGCAGTGAGGTAGAGACGTCCAGAAGAAAAGTTTGGTGCAGTTCTGCAGGTTTGAATGCCAGGGGCTTTCTCTTCTTTTTAAGGCAATGGTCTGTCTGATCAATTTTTGCCCTAAGGATATGGGAGACTGCCTAGTTTGTAACCCCCTGGTCTTGTGCAGGTAAATCAGATGACCACTTTTGAGGAAAGACAAAACGTTCTGTGAAAAGGATCCTTTGAAACCATCTAACTAAAGTAATAAGTAATAAATCTTAATATCAACAGCTCTGTTTGTACTGTTTTGTATCTCTATGTCTGTCTGTGTTCTGAGATTGAAGGTGTGTATGAATTTTCCTGACTTTTTGGGTTCAGTTGTTTTGGTAGGCAAGGGTTTTGCTTGCCTCGACACTCAGTTTGTGTATTCCGTGGTCTGTTTTGAAAATTTTGAAATCTTTGAAAGCTCCAGCTAGCTTTGTGGACACCAAGACGGCTTGTGATTGTCCCAATATCCTGTTGGATCCTGCCATGATCCTCAGGGAGTCTAAGGATCCCATGGGAAGTGAATTTGCAAGGCTTTCAAATGGATCTCATCCTTGGAAGATGAGACTCCAAATACACAGCTGACACAGCCACGGTCTTTGTGTGTGTGTGTGTGTGTGTGTGTGTGTGTTTTAAAAAAAGGGGGAAAGAAAGGAAAATAATGTATTCCCCCTCTTCTGTGCTTCACTGTGTAAATGGCAAGGGATTGATCAGCTCTGCTTTTTTCAACATGCCACTAGAGGATGCACAAGCGCTACCAGTTGTGGAATCCTAGGACGGAGACGAAACCGGCTTGACTGAGACTTGGGATCCCACTTCAGTGACATGAGATGCCAAGTGCGGGTAGATTAAATTTGGGGCTACCACTCCTGGTTGCCTGCAGCCAACACTTCTCGGAGGACTGGACTCCAAATAAGTAATTTTGCTAGACTCGTGGCTTATCTGATTTGCCGGCATTCAGGAGAGAGGGACCACCAGATCCAGGAGCACTGAGAAGGTGTGTGTGGGGGGGAAGTGCCCCTTTGGAATATCTAGATGGGCATTTTGACACCTCCTGGGGCTTATCCCAGAGGACAAAATTCGGAGCATCGCACTTCGATTTTGGAATTCCCCCAGTCCCTAGATGCTACAATTACAGTGGTGCCTCAACTTACAAATTTAATCCATTCCGAATACATGCTCTTAAGTTGGGGTACCTAGCTAAAAAATTGAAAAAATAAGATAAAAATGAAAAAAAAACTGAAAAAAACATATTTGTAAGTCGAGCAGACCATAACTGAAATTTGTAAGGCGGCAGTTAAAGCACCCACAGTTTTCCGCTCTTAAGTCGAATTGCTCTTAAGCCGAGCTTCTCTTAAGTCGGGGTACCACTGTACCTCCTACAATGGGAAATTGGGTGTGATGGGGGATAAATAAAGACAAAAGCATTGTGGCACCTTAAAGACTAACTGCTAGGTAAGAGGGATGGCTTGCAGACACAGGGCCTTCTCGGCAGCTGCCCCCAAGCTATGGAATGCCCTCCTAAGTGAGATCCGCCTGGCGCCAACACTGATGACATTTCGGCGCCAGGTAAAAACCTTCCTGTTCCACAAGTTTTTTAATTGATACAATTTAGATTGTGGTCTTCTGATGGCAATTTTAGTGTGATGATTTTAGTATAAGGTTTTTATTGTTGTTTTAATTATTTATTGTTGTTTGATGTTTTTAACTGTTTTAATTCCTTGATTGGAAGCCACCCAGAGACCTTTGGGTAGTGGGCGGCATATAAGTTGTAAAAATAAATAAATAAATAAATAAATAATACCATTTCAATATTTCAATGCTGAGTTCCTCTAATAAACATATGTCTTTCGTGATGAACAACACCCTTCTGGCATTCAGAATGTACTTCCTTGAAGTGCCATGCTGTCTGTAAGAGGTTTTCACATAAAAAATTACAAAATGAAAAAAGGGGAGGTTGCATTTCTGTTGCTTCTAAATCTGTTTTCGTAATCCTCAAGTGGCTAGCTTTGTTCTTGCTATAATGCTGGGGCCTTGCTGTAAATCAGGCACTGCCTCTGAGCGGATGCCCGCTGGAGTCTGTTTGGTCAAAGGACGTACCAGCACGAACCAACAATTCAGCAGTTCGTGCCCATCTCTACTAATAATTAATACTAGAATGAAATATATGAATCAAATCCTGAAAGAAACATGAGTGGAAATGGCATCTGCACACCAGTATGCTTGTACAAACCAAGTTGCACCAGCAGATAGAATATTCTTATCACATTTGCAAAACCTGGATAATTTGTATCTATAAGGCTAAGGTCAAACTTGTATAAATTAGTTTGGAGATGGTGTTTGATCATGGTGAAATTAGATCAAATAGATACTACTTATTCTAAATTTTCCTGGAGAGCACGTCAGAAAATGGGTACTTATTTTCATATGTGGTGGGAATGTGAAAATATATTGACATTTTGGCAGTTAATTTTGAAAAATAAATGAATATAAGCCATTTTGGTTCTTTCGGAAAAAAGGGTTGGATATAAGCATATCTATAAATTAAATTAAATATAGATATTTATCCTAAAATGTCTCTTTTATTAATGTTTGAGAAGGAGCAAAGGAGTTGGACAATAAAATAAATAATTTCAAATTTATTAACAGCAGCAAGAATAATTAATAGTAGCAAGGAAATAGAAAATAAAGCATAATTTTCAATTAAATGAATTCTATAAGGAAGCTTGGGCTATAGCAATTAAAGATAAGTTACTATGTAATATTAAACTAAACAAGAATTTGATCTATAAGAATATTTTTATTAGTATTTGGGGAGAATTTTGGGGGAGAATTTATCAATTTTGTATCGATAAAGGGGGAAAGTGTGCAAATTTACACTAGTCAATGCAGTTTTGGAAGGGCCTTCTTCTTCTTCTTCTTCTTCTTCTTCTTCTTCTTCTTCTTCTTCTTCAGGCAGGTCCAGGCAGTTCTATTTGGAAGTAACTGTTCTGACAGATATCAATGCCAAGATATCTCGAGTTTGGAATCAATACCCTTTGGGACTTTAAATGACAGAATAATTATGTCACGCCTGCTGGGAGCAGGAGTCCAAGAAGAGCAATATTTCTGAGCTTTGCTCATAGTATGTAATTTGATGATAGGATTTGCTATGGCAGCCCCCCCCCATCTTATAGGACTTGCTAAGAAAGCATTGGGCATGGTGGCTCAGCAGACTAGAGCTCTGAAACTGTCGGCTGCAAAGTTGGCAGCACGGTGGTTCAAATCCCGAGTGCCACACAGCGGAGTGAGCTCCCGCTGTTAACCCCAGCTCCTGCCAACCTAGTAGTTTGAAAGCATGTAAATGCAAGTAGATAAACAGGTACCGCCGTAAAAAGCGGGAAGGTAGAACAGTGTGTATTTGCAGCCATGCCAGCCAGATGGCCACGGACTGCACAACACTGGCTCTTTGGCTTGAAAAGAGATGAGCACCGCCTCTAGAGTTGGACATGACTTGTATGCATGTGCATGGGGAATCTTTACCTTTACCTTAAGAAAGTATTACATCACTGTAAGCCAACCAACAGCTACCATGATAATCTTGATAGACAGATAAATAAACTTCCACATCCAGGAGCATGCTCCTGAGGCCCCAATCCTGTGTCGACTTACTTGGGAGTAAAACACCATCAAGCTCAGTGTCTGGACAGACATTTGTCTGACTGTGATCTAGCAGATGTTCCACTAGGTAGAAGAACCTCATGGCAGAGAGTACTACTGGGTTTCAGTGTTTTCTTCTGCCATCCGCATCTCCTTTTCCTTTTGTGTCATGTCTTTTTAAATTACTCCAGGGCAGAGACTGACTTCCTTTAAAAAAAATATTGATATGCAAGTTGTTCTGAGAGCCTTTGCAGTCACACAGCAACGTATGAATTGAATACTATTTTTAAAAAGTACAGTAGGAACCCAGTATCCACTGATCCATTAACCACTGATTCAGTTATCCACGGTTGGCAGAGGGAAAAAAAATCAAATAAACAATTCAGCAGCTGCAAAGCAAGCTGATGTGATAAACAGCAGCTGTCAAGCAAGGTACTGTGTGTAAAACAGCAGCCATGAAGCAAGCTACTGTCACAAACAGGAGCCATAAAGCAAGCTACTGTCACAAAACAACAGTGTTTTTTTTGGGGGGGGGGTAGGGTTCTCTTTTGTCCACAGTTTTTATTACCCACGGGAAGGTCTGGACCTGATCCCCAGCAGATACTGGGATCCTATGTATGTTTAACAGCATTTTGCTGGCTGTTCCAGCAAGGCAGTACTTATAATCATTTTCTTATTTGCACAGCAGATGAATATCATCCTAGAATGAGAAAAACAGGGACTTTGTTTTGGATGCCATCAGAGTTCGTGCTGGCAGTTCATTTGTTCTTTTGGGCTCCTTTAGATATTACATTAGGAAATGTTAATATATACAGTATTAATAAATATATATTACATTGGGAAATATTATTATAACCACTCGTGGGTGCAGTGGTTAAAATGGAGTACTGCAGCTAAAACTGTGCTGACAACCTGGGGTTCAAGCCCTGGTAGCCGGCTCAAGGTTCACTCAGCCTTCCATCCTCCCAAAGTCAGTAAAACGAGTACCCAGCTTGCGTGGGGGCGTGGGGCGGAGGACAATGTGTAGCCTGCATTATTGTAATTAAAAAACTGTAAACTGCCCAAAGACTACTTGAAACGGTATGGGGCAGTATATGAGCAGAACACTTTTGCTTTGATTTATTTACTAATTTTTTTTATATCGCCCATCTAGCCAAGAACTCCCACTGGGTGGTTATCTTGATTGTGCCACCTTGATATAAAGCAAAGAAGAAAGCGGTGCAGGGACATGCTTCTCACGCAGGAAGCTCTCCAAGGAGCTTGAGTGGGGATCTTTGTTGTTGTTGTTGTTGTTGTTGTTGTTGTTGTTGTTGTTGTTGTTCAGTCATTTAGCCGTGTCCGACTCTTCGTGACCCCATGGACCAGAGCTCGCCAGGCCTTCCTGTCTTCCACTGCCTCCCGGAGTTTGGTCAAATCAATGACACCGTCCAACCATCTCATTCTCTGCCGTCCTCTTTTCCTTTTGCCTTCAATCTTTCCCAACATCAGGGACTTTTCCAAGGAGTCCTCTCTCCTCATGAGGTGGCCAAAGTACTGGAGCCTCAGCTTCAAAATCTGTCCTTCCAGTGAACATTCGGGGTTGATATCTTTCAGGATGGGATAAGTTTGATCTCCTTGCAGTCCAGGGGACTCTCAAGACTCTCCTCCAGCACCACAGCTCAAAAGCATTGATTCTGCGGCGATCAGCCTTCTTTATAAAAAGAGTCCAGCTCTCACTTCCATACATCACTACTGGAAAAACCATAGCTTTGACTATCCTGACCTTAGTTGGCAAAGTGATGTCTCTGCTCTTTAGGATGCTACCTAGGTTTGCCATTGCTTTCCTTCCAAGAAGCAGGCGTCTTTTTATTTCGTTGCTGCAGTCGCCATCTGCAGTGATCAACCATATTACAAAAGGATACTTGGAGTCTATGAGGGACAGTGTGGTGTAGTGGGCAGGACGTTAGCTTAGGACTCAGCTGACCTGGGTTCAAATCCCAGCTGGGAACTGAGTGGAGTGGGATGGTGGCCATAAGCTGCCAGGTAATAGAGCAGTTTAGGTCCCTGGCTGTGGCGCCAAAGGTTGGGAGTTCGATTCACCCCTGAGCCTTCTTGACTAGAGGGTGGGCTAGATGACCCAGGGAATCCCTTCCAGCTCTGCATTTTGGAGAAATTATTTTACTTTGGGCACATCGTGAGAAGGTAATATTCTCTGGAAAAGGCCATAACGGTGTCGAAAGTGGAAAGAGGCAGGCTTAAGTTTGCAAGAGCAGAGCAGGGGGTACACATTTTGAGGACAAGACATTTTGAACCGGTCGAAGCAACTTGAGGGCTCAAAGCAGCAACCTGATGCACCTACACGGATGTTGCTCGTGTATTGTTTACACCTCATGTGCTTAGTACTGCAACAATGCCTTGGTGCAAAGCTAGATCTATTCAAGTTTGGAGCTGAGACAGGAGGAAAAGTCACGGGACCGCCGCTCTGATTCTTAACCAGTGGGTTCTCCCGACTAGCCAATCCAGGTTTATATCTCCCCATAACGTGTGGAAGCTCCAAACGCCTCCCCACGTTCTCCCTTAAAAGGACTCCATTCTCCGTCTGGTTTGCTTTAATATCATGTAGGGTTGCTTTAATGTCATGTTGTCTATTAATGCTGTGTAAGATGTCCCTCAATTCCTTGTTCTCAACTACTTGAACATGTCTTCATCGTGCTGGACTGTATACAGTGGTACCTTGTATAAAGTAATTAATTTGTTCCAAATGAAATTATGTTAAGCAATTTTTCCTTTATACAAATTCCCATAGGAATGCATTGAAAAGGGAGTAATCCCATTTTTATGTTGTATGGATTCTCCCCTTTGGCAATTATGTTAAGCAAATTTTCCCTATCTCCGGAATTGTTTATGTTGTACAGATTTTATGTTATACAAGCTGTTTGTTATACAAGGGTCCACTGTATTATCCCTCATCACTGTAAGCCGCCTTGGGTCCTTTGCCAAGGGGTAAAAATACTCTAAAATAAATAAATAAACATTTCCCACTGGCTGCAGTACCGCCATCCACCGGTCAGGGGCGCGCAACACCCCCCCGCCAGCCAACCAAGCGGCCAAGAGCGCTCGGATGTCGGCGGAATCATTCAGGAGTCGGGGGGCGGGAAAGGCGCTTCTTTCCACCCTCCCCCTGCGAAGTGGAACAATCCGCCTGCGACCCGCCCACCGATCCCCCCCTCCCAGAACCCGGAAGCCGTGGTGCTGGCGGGAGAGCGGCGGGCGTTTGTTGGCGCATGCGCGCGGAGGTGGTTGCTCCATGGGGACGCTCAGCGGGGCCGGCGCCGTGGGCGCGGTGGTGGCCGCTTTGTACGTGGCGGCGGTGCCCCCTTCCGTGCCCGGGGGAGATTCCGGTAACGTACCGCCCTGCCCCATAATGTGCATGCACCGATCCACTCCCAACATGCCCTGCGAGCGCCTTAACGATGTGCATATTTGCATAGGCTCATTTTATGCTGATATTCTGCTGATATTCTATGCATCCGGATGTTTTCCCCCTCTCTCTGTTTGCAAACGACATCGGGAAATGCGATTCTTTTTGTGGCTCCGTGGTGGATTTAAAAGATTTTTAACCAATGGAAAAATAAAATACCTTTCTGAAAAAGCAAAATACATTGATGTGAAGATAATAAATGCGTTCTAGCTTTCCATGAAGACTGCCTTAGAGCTTTAAAAAGTACTTTTTCTTTTTTGGAAGTGCGGCTCCTAGAATTGCCATGTGGGGATTTCTGCGGAAATTTGTACAAAAAAGTAACGATCCTGATAGTTACAATGAATACAGTGGACCCTTGTGTAGCAAACAGCTTGTATAACATAAAATCTGTACAACATAAAAAATTCCGGAGATAGGGGAAATTTGCTTAACATAATCTCTATGGGGCGAACCCGTACCATATAAAAATGGGATTACTCCGTTTTCAATGCATTCCTATAGGATATTTGTATAAAGGAAAATTTGCTTAACATAATTTCATTTGGAACGAATTAATTCCTTTATACAAGGTACCCACTGTATCTTGAACTCGTGTCTACTGAGTCCATTCTAAATTAATGCGAACTGGCAGAGGCGGTGATGCTATGAGTCGAAATTGGACCATGTTCTATTCAGGGCTGGAGAGTACGATTTCTCCACTGTAGGCAGTGGATGGCTGTAACAGTTGGAACGTTGTACTGTACTTGGGAAATCCGGACTTGAGACAACATTTCTTTGTGGAACTCACAGGATGCTGTTGGGTGATTCAGGGGTTCTCAGCAATCCTACCTCAGTGAAAAGGCAGGACAGTCATGTTGGCTTCCTTATGTTGGCAGCCCAGAACAATTCAGTTTGTTGTTTATATTTTTGCTTAGGCAACCAAAGTGGCTTAAATTAAAAATTTAAAACACAGCAGAACAAGAGGAACAAAGCTAGTGTTAGATATTTCAGAGGTAACAGCTTAAAGAAAAGACAGAAATACAGAACTAAGTCTTGGTGATTGTGGAAGAAAGGTTGAACAAATGCAGTGTAAATTAAAAGGATTCAACAGTTTTTATTAACCATCTGAAGACTGTTATGCCGTGCA
The DNA here is from genome assembly GCA_023846285.1 of Phrynocephalus versicolor. Classification (NCBI taxonomy): domain Eukaryota; kingdom Metazoa; phylum Chordata; class Lepidosauria; order Squamata; family Agamidae; genus Phrynocephalus; species Phrynocephalus versicolor. Next base: position 3,557,414 of record JAHTLZ010000268.1, on the reverse strand, counting down.
TGTGGGATCTTCCAATGCAAAAAAAGAACATCCCATAACACTTTGTGTGTTGCATTTTCCACATATCTGCTCCCAAGAATCTTCAGTGCCCGGAGTAGCCTTGACATAGTGGTATATAAGTACAGTCAGTCAGCTAGTCAGTCAGTCAATCAAAGGACTCAGTAACCATCATCATCAGTATTTGCTCTTCAGGGAGTAGCCAAACATAGGGTATGGCCCTATGAGAAACCACTGTACATTGATTAGTGAAAAAAAAATCTTGCTTTGTTATTCAGGGCTCAGCAGTTTGGAATAAAAATGTGTGTTTCTTGGCTATGGAGCTACAGCAGTTTGATACTACTTCGGGCTCCATCTTGTATGTAGAATCTTGCAATTAGGCATTTGGAAGGGGCCTTTGAGTTCTCTACCAAACCACCAGTCTGCAAAACGGCGGACACTGGGGGTGGATCCAGCTGTCGTTTAGTGGCTAAGCAAGTAGAAAGTGTCACACTCGGATCATGGCTTTTGTGATTAGAATGACAAGTTGCCAAAGCTAGGGAAGACCCCGTGGACTTAGAGAGATTGTGGAGCAGACACTATGATTTGTTGTAGGTGAGTTGAACCATAAGGATGCTGCTTATCCTCGTTTCAGCACTGTGGCTGTGCCATACGTGGTGCTTCACAAAATACATGAATATGCAGTGGTACCTCAACTTACGAATTTAATCCATTCTGAATGCATGCTGTTAAGTCGAACTATTCTTAAGTCAGGGTATCTATCTAAAAATTGGGGGGGGGAGTTAAAAAATTTTAAAAAATTAAAAAATTCTAAGTCGAGCAGACCATATCTAAAATTTGTAAGACGACAGTTAAAACGGCAACAGTTTTCTGCTCTTAAGTAGAATTGCTCTTAAGTCAAGCTGCTCTTAAGTTGGGGTACCACTTGTAGAAGGGTGGGTTGTCTAGTATAAGACACTGCAGAGTTTTAAAGCCCTTAGCCTGTGTGAATGGCACATAATACTGTACTCAGGGCAGTTGGAAAAGAAAAAGGAAAATAACATGAAAAAAGGAACCTCTGTCTGTCTGTCTGTCTGTCTGTCTGTCTGTCTCCAATCTGGGAGACAGACAGGAACCTCTGTCTGTCTGTCTGTCTGTCTGTCTGTCTCCAAACTGGGCCCTGGTTAACACCCAAAAAGAATAAATGAAAAGATATAGCGCCAAACAAAAAAACTAATCAAAATACTATTAAACAAAATAATTGCCAGTGGCCTGATGGCCGAAGGGTGGGTGACAGAGAAGGGGGCACCAAATTTGCAGTGGCAGAGAGTTCCACAGCCTGGGAGCATCCCGCTCCCCAAACAGGACCTCTCTTGCAGCCTCACTAAACCGGCTTATATGTGTGACAGATCAGTCTTCCCTGTTCCAGCTTTGAGACATGCAATGTGTCATAGATCTATTCTATTCAGTCACAGAATGGAATTAACACAGTGCAAGTTAGCAGGGCAACTAGAAGAATATCTGGGATACCAGCCAGATGTAAAGCTGACCTTAAGTTGACTCCTCAGCCCCTACCCTAACCGATGGCTGTCTCTGTTAAGTTCATCTATTTCTATGAGCTGTATAAAGGGGCATAATTACCAGGCTAAATCTGATGTTACATAGGCAGACCTCCCTTTTTTGAATAGCACGGGATTTCTCTGTCATCTGCATCCCTTTTTACCCACCCCACTTCTTATTTTTTTATTTAGAGTATTTTTACCCTGCCTTTCTCCTTGGAAAAGGACCTTTCTGCTCTGGTAGATCCCCCAAACCTCTGATGAGGAAAAAAAACTGGATCTAGCCCTGCAGTATGTTCTACTGTTAGAGAAGGAGATGGTGGGAATCAACACTCTGGTTCCATTGCTTTTATTTCCTTTCTGTTCTTGTAGTAAAATCACTCACCTATCAGGCACTGCACCCAGCGACTTATAGAGTGAGATGGCAGCAGGGAGTGAAAAATTCAAAGTGCTTCCATCAAATGCAGATCGGTGCTTAAGCTACCATCCCACTTTCTGAGATGAAAATTGAAAAGTTTACCCCCCCCCAAAAAAAAGAAACATTTGTAGTAGGAACAGCAACGAAAGCCAGGATGTGACTGTGGAAAGGAGAAACTCCCCACCTTTTCAAATGGTAGACTCTAGATCAGGCATGTCCAAAGTTCAGCTCTCCAGATGTTTTGGACCACAACTCCCACAGTCCTTTGCCATTGGCAATTTAAGCTTAGAATTCTGGGAATTGTGCTCCAAAACATCAGGTAGGCTGAAGTTTGAACATGCATGCTCTAGAATAGATCAATGGTGGCACTCCAGATGTCTTGGACCACAACTCCCAGAATTCCAAGCCCGTATTGCCAGTGATAAAGGACTGGGAGTTGTGGTCCAAAACATCTGGAGTGCTTAAGGTTTGCTACCACTGGTTTAGATCCTGTCCACAGGGAGATCTGAGATTCTTGGAGGTCATTTAATAGGGTGGAAACCAGGGCTGGCAGAACCAAAGTGAACCTAAGAAACCTGGGGTTGTTGCATTGTCAGTCTTTTGTGAGCATGGAGAAGAGCAGGCAACCTCAAACCTGTATCAATGTATTCTGCGCTGCTTATTTTATAAAACAGCCAACATTATAATAATTATAATGCCATTATACAAAACGATAGTAAGGCCCCACCTGGAGTATTGTGTACAATTCTGGTCTCCGCATCTCAAAAAAGACATAGTGGAACTAGAAAAGGTGCAGAAGAGAGTGACTAAAATGATTACTGGGCTGGGGCACCTCCCTTATGAGGAAAGGCTAAAACATTTGGGGCTCTTTAGTCTAGAAAAAAGGCGCCTGAGGGGGGACATGATTGAGACGTACAAAATAATGCAGGGCATGAGTAAAGTGGATAGAGGGACACTCTTCTCCCTCTCACAAAATACCAGAACTAGGAGACATCCACTCAAACTGAGGGCTGGGAGAGTAAGAACAGACAAAAGAAAATATTTTTTCACCCAGCACATTGTTAGTCTGTGGAACTCCCTGCCACAGGATGTGGTGGTGGCATCTGGCCTGGATGCCTTCAAATGAGGATTGGACAGATTCCTGGAGGAAAAGCCCATCACAGGGTACAAACCATGAGGGAGATGTATCATCTCCAAGGTTAAAACCGGGCTACCTCAAGGACCAGATGCAGGGGAATGGTATCAGGAGACAGAGATCTAGCCTCGTGTGCTCCCAGAGGCATCTGCTGAGGCCACTGTGAGATACAGGAAGCTGGACTAGATGGGCTTTTGGCCTGATCCAGCAGGGCTCTTCTTATGTTCTTATGTTCTTATGCATTGTGAAAGTCGTGATTTAAGCTGCTCCGAATGCCCTCTGGGTAAAAATAATCTGGCATTAACTAGACTGGCATATTTCTGGCATGGGTAAAGGAAAAAAACTGCTTCCAATTTGGTTGTACTGTAGACCTAAGCATGCTTAACACTTTAGCTTTGTAGTGACTTGAGACCTGTGGTCCATTTAACCTGGGATTGCCGCCTGAGATCTGCTCTTCTCGGTTTCAGATGGGAAATATGCTTCTTGAATCTTGGACTATTAATAAAGAAACCTGGAACCTTCTCTGTGTGGAGGAGAACCTCTGCTTTCGGAGTAGAGCTTTGGTTGAAATTAAAAATGCATGCTGCAGACATCAAAATAGTCTAAAGCAAGCACCTTCTTTGGACCAGTCATTTCCTTATGACTATAGGCAGAGTCATGTGTTAACAGCATCAATTTCACAGGTGGGTGATTGCTAGTTGAGAAGCTGAAATCTATCACCATCATCACCTGCTAGTTCACATGACCTCCACATGGCAAGGAATGCAACATTGACCCCTTAAAGAGCCTCTGCTCCCAGGCTTCAACTGCAGTACTGCAGCTGAGACTCGGCACACAACCTGCATTTAGTCCCCCTAGGGCAGTGTTGGCGAACCCCTTTCTGTGGGCACCCGACATTGCCCCTTCACAGCCACCTGTCTTGAGGTTAAATGGCTGAATTGGCACTTTGCAAAAAAATTAGTGGGTTTCGAATCGCAGTTTGGGCACTCAGTCTCTAAAAGGTTCACCATCACTGCCCTAGGGCTAGGCTCAAGTATTTATTTATTTATTTATTTATTTAGAATATTTTTACCCCACCTTTCTCCTTGGAAAAGGACCCAAGGTGGCTTACAATAATGAGGGACAATATAAAGTCCAGAACATTTATAATGTTGATTACAGAGTTGATTCAGCCTCCCATCCTTCCAAGGTCAATAAATTGAGCACCCAGCTCATTGTGCGTGGGGTGGCGTGGGGTGGGGGTATATGTTGCTCTATGTATACCCTGCATAATTCAATTGTAAACCTAAATGAAGGCTAAAGCACTCTCGGCAGTTTACAGTTTTATTATGCAGACTATATATTTTAACCAGTGGTAGTTCACCACCAAGAAATGCGCTATTTGACTTCACATCAGTGATGAGGGATATGAACGATAGGATTCTGGCCAGTGGCTGTCAGTTTTATGTACAGTACAGTGGACCCTTGTATAACAAACAGCTTGTATAACAAAAATCTGTACAACATAAAAATTAGGAGATGGGGAAATTTGCTTAACGTAATCGCCTATGGGGAGAATCCGTACAACATAAAATGGGATTACTCCGTTTTCAATGCATTCCTATGGGAATTTGTATAAAGGAAAATTTTCTTAACATAATTTCATTTGGAATGAATTAATTCCTTTATACAAGGTACCACTGTATTTGTTGACTCACCAGTCACTGTCCCACCTAAACTACTGTACATCTGTGTTTCACCAGTGATTGGTGTTGGAGAGCCACTTAACTCATTTACATATTTGTGTTTCTATCAGCCATCGAGTTCCTTACCACTTTGAGTGGCGCTTAATTTGTTTATTTATTTATTGGATTTATTAATGACCTCCCAAATGTTCTGAGCAGCCTTGATGTTGGCTTGCAAACTAGAGGGTGAAGCAATACTCCTTGAGTAAAACTCATCTTATGTTCAGTCTTTTTTTTTTTGCTGAGTGCCTCTCACTTTTCTTAACATCACGGTTTCTTGCGTTCTTGTGATGTGCTCAAAGGATGGGAACCTCAGCGTTATCATTTCGAGAGATAATTGTGGTTTGATTTATCCTTTTGAGGGTAAGATGCTAAAAATAACCTTCAATTAACAGCTGTGAATTTATTTGAGTATAAATACCTAAACTGTACTTCATTTATTTCTTATTCCCCATCCAATATTTCACCAAGGATTCCCTTGGTGAGAGTGAGATTGGTTATCAAGATGTGGAATGTTGACATGCAGCTGCTGTTTCTAGATTTTTTTTTTTTGAGGGAGGGAGTGAATTCTAGAAAAGAAGTAGTAGTGGTTTTATCCTGAAATGCCAGCTGTGGTTCAGGTGCTGAAAGTATCAGAAAAGACTGGGCTTTCTGAGTCTTCAGGTGCCCCAGGATTGTGTGTGTGTTTAGAAATCATGATGGCAAAATATCTACCGTACACTTTGATATCTGTTTGATATCACTTGTGCTTTGAGTTTTCTCTTGTTCAGGAAGAGGCCTTTGAACCATCGGGCAGATAATTTTAAAGGATATCCTCAAAACTCTGTATACAGTGGACCCTCGTATAACAAACGGTTTGTATAACATAAAATCTGTACAACATAAAAAATTCCAGAGATAGGGGAAATTTGCTTAACACAGGCCTGCCCAACAGGTAGACTGCGGGTTGCTGGTAGCCCGCAAAGGGTTCAATAGTAGCCCGCTGGCCATCAATAAAAAAGTGAGGGGATAAGTTCTCCACCCCTCCCTCCCCCATCCCAAGGACCACCAATGCCCAAGCAAAGTTCTGGGTCTACCAGCCCACTGTCTTAGCCGAGCGGGGCAGTTAAGAGCTATGGCGCATTGAAATCTGTGCCCTCAAGAATGGATTAATTGCTTTTCAATGCATTCCTATGGAAAACCGCAGCTCTACTTACAAAAGTTTTTAGTTATGAGTGTGTGCTCGGAACGGATAAAATTAGTAAGTAGAGATTTTAGCGTAGTAGCCCTCAGGAAAAAATAGACCTTGGCCTGTTCAAAGTTGAACAGCCCTGGCTTAACAGAATCGCCTATGGGGTGAATCCGTACAACATAAAAACGGTGGCAATTAGGGATTACTCCGTTTTCAATGCATTCCTATGGGAAATTTGTATAAAAGGAAAATTTGCTTAACAGAATTTCATTTGTAACGAAAATTCCTTTATACAAGGTACCACTGTATCAGGATTCTGTAGGATGGAACCAGGGACCTCACCCTGATGCCACTTTGTAATGCTGAAACATTCTGAGAATCCTTTGTACTGAAACTTCTGACCAGCAGATCATCTGCCTGCCATAAAACAGGACAAAACCTATTGTCAAACATTGATCTGGAGGGGCATTAATGGCGCATTAATTTCTGGATGCAAACAGATACGGAAAACCCCAACTTCGAAGGTTTTATTCTCTGTTTCAGGGAAGATAGCAATCCTACTAGAGTGGTACCTTGTATAAAGGAACTAATTGGTTCCAAATGAAATTATGTTAAGCAATTTTTTCTTTATACAAATTTCCCATAGGAATGCATTGGAAATGGAGTAATCCCTAATCACGACCATTTTACGTTGTACGGATTCACCCCATAGGCAATGCTGTTAAGCAATTTCCCCCTATATCTGGATTTTTATATGTTGTACAGATTTTATGTTATACAAACCTTTTGTTGTACAAGGATCCACTGTATAGAAGAAAGTGGGACTAAGAGCCTTTTCACACGACCCCTAAGATCTGCTGGCCACTTAAATTCGGACCAGAGATCTTAGGGGTTTGTCGCTGTTCCTGCGTTCCCACCCCCTCCGCACTCCTGGCTGCTGGCTGCGTGAGGGGAGGGAGAAAAAAAGGAAGAAAAGAATGCTGCTCACCTTCGTTCTGCCGTCCCGGCACTGCATTCAGATGTCTTAAAGGGGCGGGGGGCAAAAAAAGAACAAACAGAAGCAAGGAGAGCCCAGCAGTCACTATGTTATATCCGCATCAGGGATTTTCACCTCCGGAGAGCAGGTACCTGAAAAGTGCGCTGGGACGCGCTTAGGTGGGCGTGGTCGCACTTAATTATCTGTAAACTCCAGAGCTGGTGGGGAAACAATTTTAAGCTCCGGAGCTGGGAGCCACTTGCGGCAGAGTTTAGGGGTCGTGTACAAATACCCTAAGTTTCAAGGAATGTGCATAAAATTTAAACAGAACCATTTTTCTTGCTCTGTATTTGACTCCAGTACTTTGAGGCCTAGTGAAGAGGACAGAACAGAACCAAACACACCCACCCACATGCAAAAACAAAAGTGAAACCTTTTTCTTTTTCTTGTGACAATAGCAGCACCTCCTAAGAAATGCATCTTGTTCTTGCATTGGAGAGTTCCGTTTGTAATCTAGGTGGACATGCTTGTCCTCAGTGCACAGAAATTAGAATAATCTGATACTATGCATATTTTTTTAGAAATGATTTGGAAAACATTTTATGTTATACAAACCATTTGTTATATAAAGGTTCACTGTATATTTGTGGTCTGCGTGCTACCGTTTTCTCCAAAAGCAGAGCCAAGTGTGCTGCTTATCTACCACCGCATAGCACTTAAAATGCTCTCTGGGCAGTTTATGGTTGAATCATGCAGGCCACGCATTGCACCCTCTTCCAGCAATCTGGGTACTAAATTGATTGACCCTGGGAAAGAGGGAAAGCAGAGACGGGCCTTGAGACAGCTACCTGAATCAGCTAGGATCTGAATGCTGGTTTTGAGCAGAATCTTGACTGCAACTTAACCCCTGTAATCACAAGGCTCTAAATAAGTTTGACATTGACAGCTGTTTCCGGATTGGGAAATGGTTGACCCTTGTCAGCCTTATCCAGAGCAGAATTTTGCATGGGATTGAAGATTTGGTGGCTTTTTCCATTGAGTCAAGTCATCTCAGAATGAGTCTTCCTCTTTTCCTGCTGCCTTCAACTTTTGCCAACATTATTCTCTATTGGTTGGTTGGTTGGTTGGTTGGTTGGTTGGTTGATTCATTGATTGCCCATCTATTCCGGGGGCTACTCTCCCCCAATTTAGTACTAAGAAGCAATGCCAGTGAGACTTCGACCACTGCTCGGACAGATTTTTACTGGTGGAAGAGTGATGCCATCTGCTCAGCCTCCCCCCTACCTGTTGCCCTGCAGGTACCTGGGATTACCGCTCCCATTGTTCACAGCCAGCACAGCCTGTTGCAGGGTGTCTAGCTCACCGATTATATATTACAAAGACATTACATATATAGTACTGTATTATGCAGAGCCTTGTGGCACAGTGGTTAAACAGCTGTACTGCAGCTATAACTGTGCTCACAACCTGGGGTTCAATCCCAGGTAGTAGGCTCAAGGTTCGCTCAACCTTCCATCCTTCCAAGGTCGCTGAAATGAGTACCCAGCTTGGTGGTGGTGAGGCAATGTGCAGCCTGCATAAATACTGTACCTTGTAAATCGCCCAGAGAGTGATTTAAGCGCTATGGGGCGGTATCTAGGCAGGAGAGCTGGTGTGGCTACTGCTACCATACACAAAATGCCTGCACCAAAGGGATTTATTTCCATGTGGGAACCTCTCCCGAGTGAAATCTACCTCTGAAAGCTTGAGCTGCAGTTTTGAAAGTTTATGCTTTGCAAAGCCTAGTATTCTTTTAGGTGCCCCAAGACTGTTGAGGATTTATGAGTGAATCTTGTTGCTCAGTTCTTCCCAGAAATATTAGAATGTATGAAGCGGCCATTTTGAAATAAGGACTTATTGTTGATCCTGAGAACGCAGCCTATAGAAAGCATGCCCAGGATGTGTGCCTGGGGGTTGGGGGGGTGTCTTTTTTAGAATATACAGTAATACCTTGGCTTACGGACATAATTTGTTCCAGAAACTTGCTGGTAAAACAAAGCACTCAAAATAAATAAATACATAAATAAAGCACCTGGAGTGTTGTGTACAATTCTGGTCACCACATCTCAAAAAGACATAGTGGAACTAGAAAAGGTGCAGAAGAGAGTGACTAAAATGATTACTGGGCTGGGGCACCTCCCTTATGAGGAAAGGCTAAAACTTTTGGGGCTCTTTAGTCTGGAAAAAAGGCGCCTGAGGGGGGACATGATTGAGATGTACAAAATAATGCAGGGCATGAGTAAAGTGGATAGAGGGACGCTTTTCTCCCTCTCACAAAATACCAGAACTCGGGGACATCCACTCAAACTGAGTGCTGGGAGAGTAAGAACAGACAAAAGAAAATATTTTTTCACCCAGTGTGTTGTTAGTCCGTGGAACTCTCTGCCCCAGGATGTGGTGATGGCATCTGGCCTGGATGCCTTCAAATGAGGATTGGACAGATTCATGGAGGAAAAGCCCATCACAGGTTACAAACCATGATGGAGATGTGTAATCTCCAGGCTTAAAACCGGGGACTTCAGGGGCCAGATGCAGGGGAGTGGTATCAGGAGACAGATATCTAGTCTCGTGTGCTCCCAGACACATCTGGTGGGGCCATTGTGAGATACAGGAAGCTGAACTAGATGGGCCTTTGGCCTGATCCAGTGTGACTCTTCTGATGTTTTTATATATCAAAGCAAATTTCCTCGTAAGAAATAATGGAAGCTCAGATGATTTTTTAGGGGCCCATAGACCACATACGATACACATAAAATGCAAAAACTCACAAAAGAAATGAGCTAGAAGTCTATGTCTACAACATGGTTTAGGTACCTAGCTGCAGAATCTGCTCTTCTTGGGACTAACAACTGGATTTTACACTTTGTTTTTAATGTGACAATAATAAAGTGCAATTTGTAGCCATATAGACGCGTGACTAACTGCCCCATGACTAGAAATTGTTTGAAAAACAAGAAAGGACATTGAAAACATATTCAGTAAAAAGAAAAAGAAGAAGAAAAAGAAAGCAGAACCTTAACTTGTACTTATCTTTGAAAACCTTCATGGCTGGTGCAAAGGAGACCACCCTTCCTCTCTCCTCCTTCTGCTTTTGAGGCTGCCTGAGATGGAATGTTCCAGACAATTCCCCAAAATCCAGCAGGGCGAGAGAGAGAAGAACCACAATCGGCTCACTTGTGATCATGTGGCCTGCCCCAGTGCTTGGATTGCAAGACATTGCTTGTTGATCAAGGCAAAATTTAGACGAGATGTTTGCTTGTCTTGCAGAACACTCATAGACCAAGGTACTCGTAAACCAAGGTTTTAATGTACTACTATAGTTTCAGGCTAGCTGGATAGTTCGGTGGTTTAGGTATCTGGCTTTGGAACTACAGGTTGGGAGTTAAATTCCCCACTGTCCCTGCGGGGAAGAAAACCAACCTCTGTAGCCTGGGGCAAGTTGCACAGGCAATGGTAAACCACTTCTAAGTACTCTCTACCTAGAAACATCATTGTACAGCAAAGTTGACTTGCTCTAGTTTGAGCATTGTTTTGGTATGAAGCTTGCAGTCATTGAACAAACAAAGAGCATAAGAGAACATATGAACATAAGACGAGCCGCGCTGGATCAGGCCAAAGGCCTATCTAGTCCAGCTTCCTGTATCTCACAATGGCCCCACCAGATGCCTGTGGGAGCACAGGAGACTAGATATCTGTCTCCTGCTACCACTCCCCTGCATCTGGCCCTTGAAGTACTGTGTTTTTTAAAGCCAGGAGATTACACATGTTCATTATGGTTTGTAACCTGTGATGGACTTCTGAAGGCATCCAGGCCAGATGCCATCACCACCTCCTGTGGCAGGGAGTTCCACGGACTAACAACACACTGGGTGAAACAATATTTTATTTTGTCTGTTCTCACTTTCCTATCTTCAACAGCTGAAATCCTATTGCACACACTGTGTTTGCAAGAGAGATGTCATGATGAGTGGCACAATGTGATAACGTGCACCCCGAAATCTTTAAAGGAAGCTTTTAATTAGTGGTGATTAGTAGACATGGGCACGGAGCGGCGAAATTGTCGTTTCCGTTTTCGGTTATCGTTTCCGTTACGTAACGGAAACGGTAATGATAATTACGCCGCTCCAGCTCGAACCCGACCCGAAAAAAGAAAAATTGGGTCGGGTTTTTCGTTGTAGTTAATGGCATCGCGGCGATCGTGTGATGCCAAGCAGCACAGAAAAAAAGTTTTAAAAAGTAAAAAAACCCCAAACCCGACTCCCGGCCAAAAAAGCAGGCGAAAATATGCCTGCCTGAGGACACCTACCAGAGGGGTGGTTTCTGGGGGGGGGGCAGCCTTCCCCCCCTCTCCTGTCCTGGGCTGCTTGCACCAGGCTGGGGGGGTCATCCTCGTCATCTGTCTCGCATGCCATGCGGTGGGGGGGATCCAAAATGGCGACCACAATTTTTCTTTAGAAATCGTGGTCAAAAAACACACCAAATCACCACAGAAACATTTATTTTAAATGCCTGATTTTTAATAGTAGCAGCAGTGGGTTTTTTATAGCAATAAAACGTCACATTGATTTTATTTTATTTTATTTTATTTTATTTTATTTTATTTTATTTTAGACCTGCCCATTTGGGCTGGGCATGGGATGGGACCATGCAAATTTTTTGAACCATTCCACCAATGGCATGGCCAGGTTTGACTGACACTTCCGGATGTGCCAGAGGGCATAAAAAGCCGAGGCACCTTCCAGAAGTCGCAGTCGGGTCTTGGATGTGGAGGGGGGGGGAGGGCTGTGTGGCTGGCTGCTGCTGGCTGATTGGAAGGAGGCTGGAGGCTTTAGATTTAAGTTAGGCAGGCAGGGAGGGAATTGAATTTAGAAAATAATTTCTTTGATTCTCTGCAGCTTTGTCTGCTGAAGGGAATAGCAGTTTATTCTTTTTTCCCCCCTCTGGCAGTTTGTGAGGATTTTTTTTCTGATATTGGGTAAAGGGGGAGGTTCGACTGGGAGTGGAAGGTGTGGATTTATTTTAAAAATATATTACATTGGGACGTCAAATCGCGCTAAATCGCGGTGGAAACGACAAACGAAACAACGAAAAGACAAATTTTTGAAAAATTTCGCGACAAACGGAAACAACCCGAAACGGACCCGTTCCGACAAACGAAAACTCGAAACGTCATTTTTTCTGGTCGTGCCCATGTCTAGCGATTAGCTATTACCAGTGACATCACCTCTGTGCATACTGAGCTATACAACAGGGATTTCAGACTGTGTTCCGGTGCTTAACTTCTACAGTATCTGGCATTTTTGTTGGATTTTGGACCGTTGCTGATCAAGAGCAAGGATTCGGATTCAGAAGCCGCATTAGATCCTTCAGGACAAAGTCCCACTTATCTTGAGACCAAAGGTCCCTCTTGTTCTCTGCCAGCACTGTGCAGAACCCCCACACACCATACAAATCAAATTGATCCCCTCAAATTGAGGGTTGTGAGAGTGAGAACAAACAAAAGAAAAAAATTACCCAGCGCGTTGTTAGTTTATGGAACTCCCTGCCACAGGATGTGGTGAAGGCATCTGGCCTGGATGCTTTCAAAAGAGGATTGGACAGGTTCCTGGAGGAGAAGTCCATCACAGGTTGCAAACCATGATGGAGATGTGTAATCTCTAGGCTTTAAACCAGGGTACTTCAAGGGCCAGATGCAGGAGAGTGGTATCAGGAGACAGCTATCTAGTCTCATACGCTCCCAAACGCATCTGGTGGGGCCGCTGTGAGATACAGGAAGCTGGACTAGATGGGTCTTTGGCCTGATCCAGCATGGCTCTTCTTATGTTCTTATAGGTTCTGGGCATGGCCAGAAACAAATGGGGGGACAGTACTGGCTGCAGTGTGCAGCCATGTTGCCGCACCCTGCAGCTGTGAATCTGAGAAGGAATGTTGCATTCAGCTTCTGGGCCAAAACCCTACGAGCCTAGCCTGCTTGGCTTTGAATGCAAATCTCTCCAATTCTCCTAGGGCAGTGTTGGCGAACCTATGGCACAGGTGCCAAAGGTGGCATTCTGAGCCCTTTATGTGGGCACCCAACATCGCCCCTTAACAACCACCTATGTTCAGGTTAAATTGCTGTATTGGCACTTTGCAAAAAAAAAAATGTTAGTGGATTTTGAATAACAGTTTGGGCACTTGGTTTCTAAAATGTTCGCCATCACTGTCCTAGGGACTTACTCCCAGGTTGGCGTGCCTAGGATGGCAGCCGTGGAGCTGTGGATCCCTCATATGTTGACTCCCAAATTAATCCAGCGGTGTTAAGTGGCACTTGCTGACAGCAAAGCGTGGCCAGGAGTGCAGCTTTGCGTGGCTTAGTGGCTTCAAAACTGCATTCCGGTTTCAGATTATGGGTTCAGCAAATGCTTGCTTTTGGGGAGGGGGGGGAAGCTCTGTACTGTTGTATTTTAGCTACCAGGATGGCTCCTTGCAGAAATATGGATTCCCAAGAAAATGAAACTGGCCTCACCAGCAGCATTGTCGCGTTGCTTAATAAAAGGGAGATGGAAGGATATTTTAAGCAAATCCTCTGCTAAGTATAGACATGTGCAGAAGGAGCTTAAAACTGCTTGCGATTGGCCGTCGCTCAAAAGAGCTAAGAAGAAACAAACAGGAAAATGGGGGGGGAGCAAAACGGAGAGCAAATTGCACATCATCCTTCCGGGCCTCGCTAAAAACACGCAGAGCCAATAACCGGAACCATTCCGTGGATCCGGCAAATCTATGAGCGATTCATCTTTCCCAGCGTAACATGGCAGATTTACTTGGGGAACATTAATTAGTTGGAAATTGACTTGTCTTTCCTGCAGCAAGGTTCTGGAGACCGGGTCCCTCCTGGCGTGCTTGCCAAGGGTCAGGGATGTTGAAAAATGCAGGTGGAGACCTCCTTTCCCTGTTTGTTTATTTATTTATTTATTTTCCAAAGCTGTGCCTGACTCCCCTTCCCCCGTAGCCTCTGAGATGCTTAAATGGGGGAAATTACATCACACTAGGTGTCCATTAGGAGGAAGGATTTGGACAGACCCCAAACAACAACAACAACAACAACAACAACAACACATGCTTAATGTTGTCTTCTGGCATAAAAGATGGCTCTCTTAAATTTGGTAGATCTTCGGCCCTGATTTTCATAACTGGATAGTAACATGTATTGTTACGCAATATGTAATTCTCCCTGTTTTATGGAGTGGCTTTGTAAATATTAACTAATCCTTCAAAGTACAGCTTGGCGGGTGGGGGCAAGAGGTCTTATTTTGTAAATGGACCAGGACTGTCAAAGGGGGTGGGATGGGACTTTGTAAGTAATTGGTCTGGGAGGAGGGGGGGGTCAAGCATTTTAGGGTGTTTTTCTTTTTGCCTCTTGCCGCATTTTTGCACGTATTATGTGTTTATTTTCCTATTTTACTTGTTTATTCTACTATTTATTTAATTTGCATTGTTGTTTGTTTCTTATTTGCATTGATGTAACCCGCCCAGAGTCCCTTCTGGGAAATCGGTGGGGTATAAACATGCAATAAATAAATAAATAAATCGTGGTGAATGTAGGAAAGACAAGAGGGGAGCTGGGCTGGTTTGTCTTTAAGCATTTGTACAGAGAAGGAAATCAACACAGCTCAGTGGAAGCAGATTTCACGCTTCCCCTTGCTGATCATCTTAAGTGTCATCCACACTCAACTACTGTTTTCTGCACCGAGAAAGGATGGAGGTTTACCTAGACCAGTGGTTCTCAACCTAGGGGTCGGGACCCCTTTGGGGGGTCGAACAACCATTTCACAGGGGTCGCCATGAGCCAGTGAAGAAAAAGGGACAAACGACTTGGATCTGGAAGAGGAGGGGAAGGACGGTGGGGAAACGAATGAATTACAGCTTGATAGGTTGGAGGGGATGTCAGTCAATGGCACTGGAGGCTGCGATTGGCTAAGGGTGCCTTAGAGGGACGTTCTCTAGTCTATGGCACTCGCGGCAGTGGCCAGCCAAAGGGGGCTTGTGGCCTCTTCCAAGCAGGGCACGGGGGGGGGGTCACTGTATTAAAGGGTCGCGTCATTAGGAAGGTTGGGAACCACTGACCTAGAGTCCAATGCCCTTGCTGCTTTCTATGTATTGATAGAGATTTAGAAATAGTGGCGTAAATATTTTAAGCTGGGAAACAGGGCCCCTGTAGGTTTGTGTTTTTGGACTACGACTCTCAGTCTTCTGTAGGCCACCTTACAGTCTAATAAAAGCACAGATATCTGCCATTTTGTACATTTTGTGTTTAAAATTGTTGTTCACTGCCCCAAGTAACCTTCAAACCAGATGGTGCGCATGCATAGATAGATAGATAGATAGATAGATAGATAGATAGATAGATAGATA
>JAHTLZ010000268.1:3519004-3541822 GCA_023846285.1 Phrynocephalus versicolor | reverse complement strand
GAGAGAGAGAGAGAGAGAGAGAGAGAGAGAGAGAGAGAGAGAGAGAGTACTGTATATAATTTTGCAATAAGAAGAAAGATCCCTATACATAGATGGAAATTAGATGGAACTACAGTACAGTACCTTGCATTTGAGGCTATGGTAGGTGGCGATGTGTATGGACAACTTTGAGGACACCGATGTCCCTGTGTAGGTTTGTTCCCTGAACCTGCCCCTCCCTGCCCCAACTTGACATGCTTCTTTTCTCTGTGCAGGAATTATTTCTTTATTTGTATAGATGTGAGTTTGGCTGTGTGCACCTTGGTCGTGAGGTGGCCGCAAATTAAAACATGAATTAAAAATTCATTTTTAAAAATGTCATTGATTTGTCAATTTGAATTTTCATTTTTTTCTTCATTTTTCCCACATTCTTTTTAGATAGGTACCCCGACTTAAGAGTAGTTTGACTTAAAAGCATGGATTCGGAACGGATTAAATTCATAACTTAAGGTACCACTGTATATGTGCTTGGTGAATGCTATACAGTAGGACACCCCCTTATCCACTGATTCATTCAGTTATCCACAGTTGGCAGAGGAAAAAATTAAATAATTCAGCAGCTGCAAAGCAAACTACTGTCTCAAACAGCAGCTGTAAAGCAAGCTAATGTCACAAAACAGCGGTTTTGGGTTTTTTGGCATTTTTTCTTATCCACTATTTTTGTTATCCATGGGAAGGCCTGGAACCAATCCCTAGCGGATACCGTGATCCTCCTGTACTGCTATTTGCCTCTGCAACAAAATGTTGTAGCACATGTTCTGTTCCCTGATTTCTGCTCTTCCCAAACGGTCTCATTGCATTCTGTGCTGCAATCTTTCAACCTGGCTGCTTATATTCCTAAGATTCTGCCCAAGTAATTTTTTTCATCTTAAGTCCTGTATGTGATGGCTTTTCCTTGATTGCAAATAATATTTTCTTGCTTCCAAAAGAATTGATACTTGAGGAATAAATTCACTATGATGTAGAGAATAAGGATATGCCTTCTAAAGAAATACTATAGTATGATGCAGATGCTTTTGCTTGAAGTTAATTCATTCATTCAAGTTGCATACTGTGCTGTTAGCATGCAGAGTTCACAACATGACAGGTCACAATTAAAATCTGCAGTACACTATACAATAAATACAACAAAACCCTGTCACTAGTTTTAAACCCTGCTTTTAAATAGAATTTTTTAAAAAATGAGCTTTTCAGGTCAGTGGCACTAATAAAATACAGCTTTTTATAAGCCTATTATTATTATTATTATTATAGAAATTTAGAACTATCTAGCCTAAGAGAACTGTGATAACCGACATGCCTTACATACCATCTGTATGTTTCTCTTGTTTCAGAAAATAGGAACAATTTTGATAGATCGGAAAAAACAAACATCAGCAGATTTATTAATTAAACATATGCCACATTTTCCTCACAAAATAGATATCTGAGGTGGCTGACAATACTTGTTCATTAATACAGAAGAAAATACAGCATTCTAAGATTTATTTATTTTTTAATTTGAGAAGGCAGTGTTAACTTATAGAGGATTGAGGGTGGGAGCAGTGGTGGAAATTACCTCCCCACCTTGCAATTGTTCATAAAGGAAGAAAAGACCATCTAAAATAGCTTCCCTGTCATTGCACACCACCTCTTGAGCACTGAGAAGAGGTGGCGTTGGCCATCTCTCAGAGAGATTTGAACGGTAGATCCCTGC
Source organism: Phrynocephalus versicolor (assembly GCA_023846285.1). Taxonomy (NCBI): domain Eukaryota; kingdom Metazoa; phylum Chordata; class Lepidosauria; order Squamata; family Agamidae; genus Phrynocephalus; species Phrynocephalus versicolor. The sequence continues at coordinate 3,540,087 of JAHTLZ010000268.1, read as the reverse complement.
TTAGGCAGGGGGTTGGACTAGATGCCTCTCAGGGTCCCTTTTAGCTCTACTGTTCTCTTTGTTGCTGTCAGGTGCCATCCAGTTGCCGCTGACTCTTTGAATGCGCACTCTCCAAAATGTCTTGTCCGCAAAAGCTCAGCTCAGCTCTTGAAAACTCAAGCCTGCGGTTTCCTTGAAGGAGTCCGACCATCTTGTATTTGGTCTCCCTCATTTCCTCCTGCCTTCTACCTTTCCCAGCATTATTGTCTTTTCCATCAAATCCTGCCTTCTCAGGGTGTGCTCAAAGCAGGACAGCCTTGGTGTAACAAAAAGTTCTGACTTGATTTGATCTAGGAAACCACATGCTCTGTTTGTTGTGCTGCCATTCCAGAGCTCTCCTCCAGCATTGCCACATTTTGAACAAATCTTTTTTTGCCCCGCTATCAGCTTTTTCCTTATCCGACTATCACACCTTACATGGTGACTGGGAATCCAGTTGTGTATGCAAGAGATGACTTCTCTATTAAGAATGCTTTCTTTCCATCAATGCTACACTGGGAACTGCACAAAATGGCTCCCGTATCTAGTACAGTATGTAAATTGTGACCTTAATTCTCAGACAGGAAGTAACATCATTTATAAGAATTCCAGTCTTTGAGAGCAGGATTTATAATTTTCTTTTGGGATGATGCTCAGAGGAATAGTTCCAAATGTGGGAATGATTGGGATGGAGAAGCACCCATATTTCTGGTAAAAAACAACCACACACAAATATTCTCTGGTAATGTGTAGAGGAAGCTAAAGGGAAGTGTTTTCCTGGTTTAGACCCGTGATTTCACACCTAAGCTACTATCTTTTTCAGAAAAATTGCAAGCACCTTGAGCATCTTAACAGATCTTAAAGCACACCAACGAAACATGGTTGTTTCCCTGCTGAAATTTCCTCTTTCTGTTTTGAAAAAAATAATAATCAAAAATCAAATGAAAAATCCAGCGATGTCCTGGGCTGCTGGTTTAAAAAGAAGTGACGAGGGGGATAATCGTAGCACAAAAATGTCTAATATGCTTGGAAATAAACCATCAGGGCTCTATAATCATGTTAAGATAGTATGGTTCAAAATGTGTGAGGGAAAAGGGGAATATATATCAATAAACATCACTCTGGCCTGCTTTTGAAATCCATTTCTATTGGTTATTTCTCTTCTGTGAGGAACTCCCACACCTTGAATAATTCAAATTTAAAAACATTACTCCACTTATTGTTATTTTTTATTACAGCCCACCTTTAAAGATCTCCCGGAACAAGTATTATTTTAAAAAAAAACAGAACAAAAGATATGTTGTGCCATGGCATTGGAGAGCAAAGAAAATATTCTTGGAAATTTCATGCTGTTAAATCTCCACAGATTTACACTTTTATCCAGTCAAATTAATGCAAAACCCCCCAACGCAAGGGTTTGGATTTTCAAAACTTGGGAGGAGTGTCATTTCCTAATAGTAATTATTGGTTTTACATTATTTTTTCACAGGGGAGCTGATCACAGCCGCCTATGAGCTTGGAGTAAGTATTAGTTTTATTGTTTAATCAATGCTCTCATTAACAGTTTTAGGAATTAAGGAAGTTTAATTAAGCATGGAGTTAAAGTAGATTAATTTATTTTCAAACCACAGTTTTTGCTAACTTATAAGTACAGCACGCGACAATTTACTCCCAAGTTTTAAATCCAATTAAACTAAATTATAAAGCAACGGCTTTACAGTATATACAGTAGCTGGCTTATTATCAACCCAAATTTTTTGTATAAGCTGGGGAGAATAAAGTAAATCGGGTTAACAATTTTAATAAGTTTTATTATTTAATAAACTTTATTATGGTGCGTGATCCCCTTTAGGCGAGACCTTAAGGACTGTCATCACAGTGGTAATCCGATAGCAGTGTGGTCTTTCAACTTGCGAACCAATAAAATAGTTCCTCAACGGGTCTCTCCTTGCGTTTTTTTCCCCTTTTCCTTTTTAATTATACGGAAAAAAAGAGGAAAGCCGGCCCTTTGAATGACCCTAATATACCCCAAACTTCAAGCCTGTTAAGGGACCCCAGCGATGGCTGTTAAGGCATTTTTCTCCGCGCGAAATTCTTATCCATCCGCTCAAATCGGCTCGGGGAATGTTTGTTTGCTAAGTTGAAAGATTGGCACTTAAGAGAAAAAGAGAAACAGGATTGAAAAGCTGCTTTCTTGGTGGTTTTGTGGATTCCTTTTTTTCGCCGACGACCGTGACCCAGCCGGGGTGTGTTTGTCTCTGTGTGTTTATGACCGAACAAATCAGGGAGCTATTTCTCAATTAGACTGCCTTTGTGACATCTTAATACGAAGGCCGCCCCATTTGGTTGTCTTTTCTAGGTTGCTCATCCCCCGGGCTACCCGCTCTTCACTCTTCTGGCTAAATCGGCCATCGAGCTGTTCCCTTTTGGTTCGGTCGCCTATCGAGTCAATCTCCTCTGTGCCTTCCTGGGAGCCGCTGCTGCGTCGCTCCTGTTTTACACCGTGGTCAGGTAAAAACGGATGCTGGCACATGCCCATCTTCCCACCTCATTTCCCTGTCCTGGGACCTCCCTGTGTGTGTGTGTTGCGTCGTTACAGTCGTTACAGTCGTGACCAACTCTTCGTGACTCCATGTCCATGGAGTTTTCTTGGCAGGAGTACTGGAGTGGTTTGCCAGTTCCTACTCCAGGCACCTACAGCACCTGGTATTCCCTGGTGGTCTCCCATCCAAGTACTAACCAGGGCCGACCCTGCTTAGCTTCCAAAATCAGGCGAGATCGGATATGCTTAGGGCATCTAGGCAGCAGGACCTCCCTATTAGATTTTAATGTTCAAAGGAGCGTATGTCTGTGAAGATTCTCAGCCATCCAGGTGAGTTTATCTGGAAGTTGAGTCCTGGCGACTGGACTTCTTTTTCTTGAGAGGTGGAAACGTTTCGCTGCTCATCCCAACAGCTTCGTCAGTCTTCCACAACACGAAGCTGTTGGGATGAGCAGCGAAACGTTTCAGTCTCTTAAGGAAAAGAAGTCCAGTTGCCATGTCTCAGCTTCCAGATAAACGGAGCTGTTTTGTGACTCAGAACCAGTCATGGACCCACAACCCGGGCCTGATCCTGCTTGCCAATGGTAACCAAAGCAGGAGTAATTCAGAGGTTTCTAGGTAAAAGGTAAAGATTCCCTCTGCACATGCATGCTAGTCGTGTCCGGCTCTATAAATCATAATTCCTGCAGGCTTCTGGGATGGACAATTCTCCTTTTTTTTGGGTATGCGGAAAAACATTTTTGGACATGGTTAGGGATGACTCATGGGGCAAAAGAATACAAATAAACAATGATAAGAGGCTATATTTATCCCTCCCTTCCCCCAGCTTAATGGCACAAGATCCCTTTCCTGTAATCTACACTTAAAGCTGGATCCCAAACCCTTGGAACCTTTGGCTTTCTTTTTTTCCTTGGGCAACCCATTGCTTTGGAAGTTGATGTAGCATTTTGAAAGCACTTTGTGTCAACTGCGTTGAGGCAGTTCAGCTTTTTGAAAAAGGTACTAGTTAAGGTTAGAAGGAGCTCTCCGTTCAGGTTTCTTGTGTGAGTGTTGGCTGATCTTCAGATTCCCCGCCTAGATCAAGAGCGAATGAAGAGTGATCCACCAGCCTCCTACTGATAGTACAGTAGGACCTCCGTATCCACTGATTCATTATCCACTGATTCAGTTATCCACTGTTGGGAGAGGGAAAAAAATTAAATAATTCAGCAGCCACAAAGCAAGCTATTGTGGCAAACAGCAGCTGTAAAGCAAGCTGTTGTCAGGAAACAGCAATTTGGAGGTGGGTGGACAGGCATTTTCTCTTATCCACAGTTTTCATTATCCACGGAAAGGCCTGGAACCAATCCCCAGCAGATACCGGGGTCCTACTGTAGTTATTTATTCTGGATTCCTGATAGACGTTAAGGAACTGGATATGGAAGGATGGTTCCTCTGAGAAGTTGCCTTTATCCTTGCCAGTTTGTAAGATACGGGACATGTTATCAACACTGACAAATTTAAGGAAAGCATCATCTTGAGCAAAGGAGACTGAGGGGAGATAGGGGAGCACTCTTTGGTCATAGAGAGGAGGGACAGGATCTGTTCTCGACCAGTCCAGAGTGCAGCACATGTGACAATGGGCTCGAGTTACGGCAAGCCGGATTTCGGTTGATAAAGAGGAAAAACTTTCCAAATGTTAGAGTAGTATGACAGTGGAAGCAATTAGCTTGACAGCCGGTGAGTGCTCCAACGTTGGATGCATTCAAGAGAAATTTAAGACAACCACCTGGCAGATATTTTATGGTTTGTATTCCTGCCTTGAGCAAGGGCTTTGGGCTTGATGGCCTTGTTGACCTCTTCCATCTTCATTATTCTATGATTCTATGGTCATAAGAGCATAAGAACATAAGAAGAGCCATGCTGGATCAGGCCAAAGGCCCATCTAGTCCAGCTTCCTGTATCTCCCAGTGGCCCCACCAGATGCCTCTGGGAGGGCACGAGACTAGATATTTGTCTCCTATTACCACTCCCCTGCATCTGCCCCTTGAAGTACCCTGGTTTTACGCCTGGAGATTACACATTTCCATCATGGTTTGTAACCTGTGATGGACTTCTCCTCAAGGAACCTGTCCAATCCTCTTTTGAAGGCATCCAGGACAGATGCCATCACCACATCCTGTGGCAGGGAGTTCATAGAATCATAGAGTTGGAAGAGACCTCAAGGGCCATCTAGTCCAACCCGCTGTCATGCAGGAACCCCATCACAATATTTCCGAGAGACTAACAAGGTGCTGGGTGAAAAAAATATTTTGTTTTGTCTGTTCTTACTCTCCCAGCCCTCAATATAAGTGTATGTCCCCTAGTTCTGGTATTTTGTGAAAGGGAGAAGAGCATCCCTCTATCCACTTTACTCATGCCCTGCATTATTTTGTACGTCTCAATCATATGCCCCCTCAGGTGCCTCCTCTTCCGGGAGGGGGTCAGGCAGGTATCTGTGGGCAACTGCTTCCATAACTGTGATGCCACTACGAAAAATGCCTGATTCCTAGCAGATGTCTTTCATGCCTACTTTGGGGTCGGCGCCCGCAGGTGCACAGGCCAGAAAGAATTGAGTGTTACGAACAATTTTCTGTGGTCGGAGCAGTTTGGACAGATAACATTTTTAAAGCTCATTAACCAAGGTTATATACAACTTGTCTGTATGCGATATGCACAGTCGTGGCAAAACACACCCACACACTCACATACCACTTAAACCAGGCATGGCCAAACTTCGGCCCTCTTGATGTTTTGGACCACAACTCCCAAAATTCCAAGCCTCTATTTCCAATGGCAAAGGACTGTGGGAGTTGTGGCCCAAAACCTCTGGAGGGCCGAAGTTTGGACATGCCTGACTTAAACACAAACATATGCAGTGGTACCTTGTATAAAGGAATTAATTCGTTCCAAATGAAATTCTGTTAAGCAAATTTTCCTTTGCATAAATTTCCCCATAGGAATTCATTGAAAACTCATTAATCCTTAATCATGACCGTTTTTCTGTTGTACGAATTAGCCCCATAGACGATTCTGTTAAGCAAATTTCCCCCATCTCTGGAATTTTTTATGTTGTACAGATTTTATGTTATATAAACCGTTTGTTATACGAGGGTCCACTGTATATGCAAAGGTGGAAGAATAAAAGTTTTTATTTAGTTATGGCAGGAAGGACAAGGGGGACCTTTGAAAAGTTGACACATCATGAAGGGACATGGTTAGTTTCCCAACCAGACTGACATGTTTTTCCTCAACATTCTCTCTTCCACAACCCTTGCGTATGTGCGTCTTCTGTACAGTCAAGCTTGAACAAATTTATAGCTACCTTAATAGGGCTTTTAAAGTAAGTGAGGTTTGTATTCCTAACTTGAGCAGGGGGTTGGATTCATTGGCCTTGTTGACCTCTTCCATTGGTTTTAACAGTTCCCTTCCTCCAGTGAGTATCCATGGCTGAGCAGGGATTCGAACCCAGTTCTCCAGAGTCCTAGCCCCTCACTCGATCCACTGCACCACACTAGACATCTTCCACCATCCGTGCTGGAACTCAAAATACGCAGGCTTATGTTTTTGGACTACAGCTCCCAGGATTCTCTGGGGCAGTGGTTCCCAACCTTGGGTAACCCAGGTGTTCTTAGACTTCAAGTCCCAGAACCCCCTGGCTGGTGGTGAAGGATTCTGGGAATTGCAGTCCAAGAGCCTTTTCACACGATCCCTAAGATCCGCTGGCCACTTAAATTCAGATCAGAGATCTTAGGGGTTTGTCGCTGTTCCTGCGTTCCCACCCCCTCCGCACTCCTGGCTGCTGGCTGCGTGAGGGGAGGGAGAAAAAAAGGAAGAAAAGAATGCCGCTCACCTCCGTTCTGCCGTCCTGGCACTGCATTCAGATCTCTTAAAGGGGCGGTTGGGGGCAAAAAAAGAACAAACAGAAGCAAGGAGAGCCTGGCAGTCACTACGTTATATCCGCATCAGGAATTTTCACCTCTGGAGAGCAGGTACCTGAAAAGTGCGCTGGGACGCGCTTAGGTGTGCGTGGTCGCACTTAATTATCTGTAAACTCCGGAGCTGGTGGGGAAACAATTTTAAGCTCCGGAGCTGGGAGCCATTTGTGGCGGAGTTTAGGGGTCGTGTACAAATACCCCAAGAACACCTGGATTGTCCCTGGCTGCCTTTAAAAAAGCCTTGAAAACATCTTTTCAAGGAGGCATTTGGCGACCTTTCTACTTAATTTTATTTTAATTTCCTTCCCCCCCCCCTTTTTTTGTGGCGCCCACGTCATCTTTTGTGGAGGGTATTGTACCCCCCCTATTTTTATTGGTAGTTTGCCTCTGATTTTCTTGTTTGATCTCTGTTGTTTGTTTTTAGTTGTAAACCGCCCCGAGTTCCGCATCGGAAGATGGGCGGTATATAAATGTAATAAATAAATAATAAATAATAAATTATACAAGGTCGGGAATCGCTGCTCCAGCCCAACAGATTGGCACATCTCTAGTGACACCCCTCCCCCCTCCAAGCATACTCCCTTTATATAATTCTAAACTTCAAACCAATTTTGTAGCTACTCTGAAAATTTCCCTGAATATAAAGCAAAGTGGTCTGCTTATATACTGTCCCATACCACTTCAAGTAGTCTCTGGGCGGTTTACAGGTTTTTTAATTACAGTAATGCAGGCTACATATTGCCCCCCCCCCCGGCCAGCAAGCTGGGTACTCATTTTACCAGCCTCGGGAGGATGGGAGGCTGAGTCAACCATGAGCCTGCTACCTGGGATTGAACCCCAGGTCGTGAGCACAGTTTAACCTGCAGTGCAGGCATTTAACCACTGCCCCACAAGGCTGTGAATATGGCCGTACTTATCTCTTGTCTCTCAGTTTTGACACCTCTGCTCTAAAAAACTCTTGTGCAAGTTGAACATGTGTATGGGCCGTGTTTCTTAGGGGCTGGAAGAGTTGATGGAGTTCTCTGTGGCAGCTGCATCTGTTCATCTTGTGTCCTGATCTTTAAAAAGGATGCCAACAAGTGGGAGCAATTTCAGAGGAGAGTAGGAACAGATCAACGGTCTGGAAACCAAACTTTATTTGTTTATTTATTTATTTATTTATTAGATTTCTGTACTGCCCATCTGGCAGCTTTCCTCTCTATGAGGAAAGAGAACTGGACATGCTTAGTCTGTATAAATAAATTGTAAACTGTCCAGAGAATGCTTGAAGCGCTATATGGTGGTATACAAGCAGAACACTTTGCTTTACTTTGCTTTTGTAGAAAAAAAATGACTTGAGGGGAGATAGGATAGGAGTTGTTTTATTTATTTAAATTATTTTTCATTTAAGATCTATAAAAAAGAATACACTGAGTGTGTGTGCTTGAGACACACACACACACACAACTATCTATCTGTACAGAGTAGAACCCCCGTATCCACTGTTGGCAGAAAAAAAAAATAAAGCCGCCGCAAAGCATCTAAACAAGGAAGTATGCTTGGGGGTGGGGTCACAAACAGCAACTGTAGAGCAAGCTACTGTCATAAAAAAAGGCAGCTATAAACCTAGCTCCTGCCACAAACAGCAGCCGCAAAGCAAGCTGCTGCCACAAAACAGCTGTTTTGGGGGTTTGGGGGTGTTCTCTCTTATCCATGGTTTTTGTTATCCACGGGACAGCCTGGAACCAATCCCCAGCGGATACCAGGGTCCTACTGTATTGTATATAGACAGATAGGTAGATACTGTAGATGGATATACTATATACTGTACATAGATAGATATAGACATACATCTTTATATAACATCTCTTGACATACTCTTCATATGTTTTCACTTCCTTTATAGTTTCACTTTCATTCTAATCTTTAACTCCGCCTCTAATAGCTACCAAATTTTCTCTTAAAATTTCTACCATGACTAATCTTCTTTGGTCATGGGCCCTGCCATCTTTGTTAAGACTTTTCAAATCCTTGAAGGGTATTTGAGAAGGAAAAGGACCTGTGTTCAATCAAGCCAGAGTGCAGGACACGTAACAATGGGCTCAAGGTACAGGTAGCCAGATTTAGGTTGAAGGTAAGGATTTATTTTTATTATTTTTATCAACAATAAACAAATGAATGTGGCACAGAGCGCGCTGCCGTTGCGTGTAGATAAAGTGATAGTAGTGATATAAAGTACAGCAGAACTTAGTAAAGGGAGAGACAAAGCATGGATTAGAGTAAAAACTCATATATTCCATATATACAACAAATATACAAACAGCATGACACCAAGCAATATATACAACACAACCAACAGAGTGTGGGGTGATGTTTCTCACCATAAACAGACCCATCTAACATATGTTAAGCTAGTGCTTATATACAGTTTCGCCTCCATCAGATATGACTCATCACTTATCACAATCTGATGCAACCATGATGTTATAAACTATTCCACCTGTGCTTCATCACTTAACATGCTGGTGATTACTAATCCCTTGCACTTGTGGATAACATCATGAGACTGCAGAATCTAACTGCCTCCATTTTACAATTCTCGTTCCCTATCTGTTAAATATACGTTACATATATTTTGTCAACTTTTACATATTGTGACAATTTTATTATATATTCTATTATTTTATTCTTACTTTACTTTTTCTTTATTTTATTTACAATTTATATACCACCAGCTTTTGTAAACATAAGAACATAAGAACAGCCTTGCTGGAAGAGGCCACAGCCCATCCAGGCCAGCATTCTGTCTCACACAGTGGCTCAACCATTTGCTTCAGGGTATTCCCAAGCAGATGTCTTCACCTGCTTACGATTCCCCGCAAATGGTATTGAGAGATATCCTGCCTATCTCTCCAACCCGGAGGTTGTCCTTAGGCATCTATCATGATAGCCATTGATAACCTTGTTCTCCATGAATTTGTCTAGTCCTTTCTTAAAGCTGTCAAGGCTGACAGCTGTCACCACATCTTCTGGCAGGGAGTTCCATAGACCAGTGATCCTCTGGGTGAAAAAGGACTTTCTCTTGTTTGTTTGAGATCTAGCACCCAAACGTTTCATGGAGTGCCCTCTAGTTCTAGGGTTGTGCGAAAGGGAAAACAGCTTTTCCTTATCTACTATGTCCACACCGTGTATGATTTTATAAACTTCAGTCAGATCAACTCTTAGACGCTGTCGTTCAAGAGTGAAGAGGCCCAACCGTTGCAGCCTCAGATGGTAAGGAAGGCATTCCAGTCCCCTAATCATTCTGGTTGCCCTCCTCTGCACTTTTAACATATATTAATAAAACATAAAGCAGAAACTTGGCCGAATATCAGGAAAAATTTCAACTGCTAGAGCAGTGTGGCAATGGAAGTCATAACTTCAGGAGGTATTAAGGGCTCCAGTGCTGGAGGCATTCAAGAAAATTTAGACAACTACTGTACCTTTCGCATCTGCTTTGATGTGTCTTCCTGCCTTGAGCAGGAAGTTGAACTCCATGGCCTTACAGGCCCCTTCTGACTCAGTTATTCTATGATTCTATGCTCTACCCTCAACTCCCCTTGGGTTTGCAAAAGTTGCCTTTGGTTTGAAAATGCACATACGTATATGTTGACATTTGCCTTCTGAAATAATTTGTAATTTCCATGCCTTAAATCATGGCATATAGAAATAATATCTCTTTCCTGTTTCAATATTAGCTGCACACAAAATTCAGGAACAAATTCAACTACAGTGGTACCTTGTATAAAGGAATTAATTTGTTCCAAATGAAATTATGTTAAGCAATTTTTTCTTTATACAAATTCCCATAGGAATGCATTGAAAATGGAATAATCCCATTTTTATGTTGTACGGATTCTCCCCATAGGCGATTATGTTAAGCAAATTTCCCCTATCTCTGGAATTTTTTATGTTGTACAAATTTTATGTTATACAAGCTGTGTGTTATACAAGGGTCCACTGTACTCAGCGCTCAGCTTGCCGCTGAAATGTCAGTTCCTTCCTACCATTGTCGATTTAAACTTTTTTTTTTAAAAAAGTACAAAAACACAATTCTAACAACACCGTGCTCCTCTGTTGGACCAGCCAAAACTAATTTCCTTCAAACGAGGGGCCGCCATGTTTGGTTCTGTTGATGCACTTTACCAAGCAGATTTATCTGACCAGAAGTAACAAAGTTTGTCATGATAGAAAGATGCAGATGGCTTTTAAAAAAAATTAACAATACAAGCATCAACTGTACTGGCAAACTTTTAATTGCTTTGCTAGCGTTACAAAGGCGAAGCAGCTGCCCCGTGGAGGGGTTGTCTGCAGTGGTTCCCCCCCCCCCCCGCCGCCGCCGCCGCCGCCGCCCCAGTACCTGCCTTCATTGTGGTAATTCGGAAAGAAGTGGGTTAAAGTCGACGGATGATCGGCTAGTATTGTGGTGCTAACAGGTTGATAGTAGCCACAAGTTAGTCGCTGTGTTTTGACAGATTTTGAACGGGGCTGTGTTACAAGGAAATGGCAGCAATATATCTTGGTGCGTTGGGGGGTTGCTTCTTGCCACGTGGAACTGGGAAGCATTTAAAGAGCATGGGCGCTTAATTTATTTTGCTGGTTGTTCTGTACCCAGGCCTGCAGTTGAGAAGCAAACCTTTGAAAAAGTAGCTCACTATGAAGCTTTTTAATGCTGCTCATTCCCTGCATTTTTTATTTGCTTCTCTTCTCTTTTCTGCTGTTTTCTCTTCTCTTCTCTTCTATCAATCAATCAGTCAATCAGTTTGTCTGTCTATCTCTTGCATCGGTGGGGAGTTGGGATTTACAGTAGGGGCCCGGTATCCGCTGGGGATTGGTTCCAGGCCTTCCCATGGATAACGAAAACAGTGGATAAGAGAGAACGCCAAGAAAAAAACCCAAACTGCTGTTTTATGACAGTAGCTTGCTTTACGGCTGCTGTTTGTGACAACAGCTTGCTTTGCGGCTGCTGAATTACCGGTATTTATTTAATTTTTTCCTCTGTCAATTGTGGATAACTGAATTAGTGGTTAATGAATCCGTGGATACAGGGGTACTGCTGTATAAGAGAATGGTGTAGAACACAAAAGAGTTTCTATCAGAGGGCCTCTGAAACATCCTAAATGCCCTTGCAAAGAAACTTAGCGAATTTAATTAGAAAACATTGCTTTCATCACTTGACTACCTTCACTCCTACTCCTTACATTAATTTTGAAATGTGACTTTGTAATCAAAGCCAGAATCTTTTTGTTCAGTTTAGTTTATTGATCTCTAAGGAGCTGTGTAACATTTTAGCAGTGACGGGCAATTAGCCATGATAAGTTATGCAGGCCCTTGGCAAAAATGGGTAGGATTCTAGTAATCCTAAAGTAATTGGTTACGAGTAACTGAATGTCTACATATAACGTTAATTGTAAGCAGTGGTGGGAAGCCTGGTATAAATGATTCAAATTGCCTTCTTAGGTCAGTGGTTCTCAACATTTGGGTTTCCATATGTTCTAGAAGTGAAATCTAAGGATATCTGACCACTAGCCACACAAGTTGGGGCTGTCTGGGACTATATAACAAGAGGCTCTGGGGCATAGCTTGTGAACCTTTGCCAATGTGTTCTCTTTCTGCATCCTTGACTCAGATATGAGAAATATGTCCTCATGCTGAGATTCCTCACAGATGTGACATATATGTGTGTAATACCTGAAAACACAGGTGGGGGCAGTATTGTAACTTTTGAGTTGGCTGACAATGGGCTGTTGCATACATGGAGATAGGGGCACCAGCCCTTGCTGAGATGTTGCTGAAAATGCTTCGGGTGCATTTTTAGCTGCATTTCTTACAAAATAAATTATATAGCACATGTACAAAATGTGGGCCATCAATCTATTTTTGTGGCCACTAGGCTCCTTCCTTCCTTCCTTCCTTCCTTCCTTCAGTCCTTCCTTCCTTCTTTCCTTCCTTCCTTCAAAGATTAGAAGTCCCAAGATTCTCCTTTAAAACAAGGTGGAGAGACTGCCACACTTTTTCATTGCTCTTAAAGTGTCTTCTGAAAGCAGTTGTGGATTCAGTTATTTCTCTTCTGTTTTGAAGGGGTAGTGTGGTCTTCAACAGGTCCTAGAGTTGAAGATTGGCCCCTGGCAGATTTCTGTTGCTCCCTTATACGAGCCCTATAAAGGAGGTTTGGGAAGTGGGTATCTCTCTTCCAGACATCATTGGACTCCTGCTCCCGTTAGTATTAACCATAGACATGCGAATAGGGATGAGACTCCAGAAGGTCTCAAAGATTTCATGCTCTCCATTTCTTCGGTAAGGTATTGATGCTGATTCCTTCCATCCTCATTTTGCAGATGAGAAGGGCTGAGATAACAACTCTCCTAAGGCTGCCTCTTACGTTCATGATGGAGGGAGGATTTGAATGGAAAACTTTTCTGATTAATAGTTGTAGTATGTTTGTGAACAGTGGAGCCATATGCAGGTGGGAATTGGCCTCTCCTAGATCTTCAATCCGTTTGGGATTTTTGGTCTGAAACAGAAGTGGTGCCTTACTCTCTCCAGGTGTGTTCTTGGACTAAAACTCCCAGAAGCTTTCAGCACTAGCAGTGCTGGCCAGGATTTCTGGGAGTTATAGTGCGAGAACATCTGGGGACCCAAGGTTGGAGGAAGGTACTGTCCTGGATGCATGTGGAGTTTGGCCCAGCAGTATCGGTGTGGCTTTGTTTTCATCGAATCATAGAATCACAGAGTTGGAAGAGACCTCAAGGGCCATCCGGTCCAACCCCCTGCCATGCAGGAACCCCATCACAGTATTTCTGACAGATGGCCATCCAGCATCTGCTTAAAAACCTCCAAAGAAGGAGACCCCACTACCCTCCGTGGCAGCATCTGCCACTGCTGAACAGCTCTAATGCTTACGAAGTTCTTCCTAATGTTTAAATTGAATCTCTTTTCCTGTAGTTTGAAACCATTGCCCCAAGTCCTAGTCTCTGACGCCATGGAAAACAAGCCAGCTCCCTCTTTTCAGATATTTTATTTATTTTTATTTTTATTTATTTTTACAACTTATATGCCACCCACTACCCAAAGGTCCTTTAAACATGGCTATCATATCCCCTCTCAGCCTTCTCTTTGTAAGATTCAACATTCCCTGCTCCCTAAGCCGCTCCTCGCAAGACATTTCTTCCAGACCCTCAACCATCCTGGTCATCCTCCTCTGGTCCTGCTCGAGGTTTTTATTTATATATATGAAGGTTGTCAACATCCTTTTTAAATTGAGGTGCACAGAACTGAGCATAGTACTCCAGGTTCTCTGCTTTGGAGGTATCTTGGGGATTCTGGGAGTTGTAGTGCAAAGAAGAATTTTTTGAAGTTTGGCACTTTCTAAACTCTCTGGTTCCTGCCAGTGGGATGAGAACTGCATAGCTCTGTGGTATGCCATTGGTATGTGAGATGGTTCCATACCAGAACCGTCTTTCACACTTCTGTGGTTACATGAGGAAGGAATGTTATACAGTAGGACCCCCATATCCACTGATTCATTATCTATTGATTCAGTTATCCGTGGTTTGCACGAAAAAAAATAATTCAGCAGGCGCAAAGCAAGCTGCTGTCACAGACAGCAGCTGTAAAGCAAACTGCTCTCATAAAACAGGAGTGTAAAGCAAGCTACTGTCACAAACAGCAGCCAGAAAGCAAACTACTGTCAGGAAACAGCAGTTCTGGGTGTTTTTTTTTTTTTTTGCATTCTCTCTTATCCATGGATTTCACTATCCACGGGTAGGCCTGGAACCAATCCCCAGCGGATACCGGGTTCCTACTGTATTTTACCAAAGTTTTTTAAAAAATGGACTATTTAATATAGTATCATGATGCCCTCCTTTGCCAAAAATTATTATGATATTTAGGAGTTCCTCCCATTAGAGGTGATTGCTCTTGACACCAGAACATACCCTTAAACTGGGGCAGGTGAGCTGTCTCATATTTTTATAGCCAAGTTCATTTTCAAAATTTTAATAGCTAGGCTAGACCAATTATTTTACCCACTGAAATGAGTTATTGAGAGGATGTATTAGTAGGAGATTACAGTATTTTCAAGCTATTTAAATGAAGGTAGTGTTCTTTTGGAATTCAGGTGATGCCCTGTGAAGAGGGTTTTATGTGTGTGTGGAAATCAAATATTTATCTTCATTGACTCATAGCACCAAACAGATTTTCGAAGTCTTATTAAGAAACCCGATTACTTGTTATTTATCATTCCTGTATTGCTTTGCAAAACTAAGGAGAACTATCTCTCCCGGTTGGAGAGATAGGCAGGATATCTCTCAATACCCTTTGTAGGGAATCATAAGCAGGTGAAGACATCTGCTTGAAAATACCCTGAAGCAAATGATGAGCCGCTGCGTGAGGCAGAATGCTGGACTGGACGGGCTGTGGCCTGTTCCGGCAAGGCTGTTCTTATGTTTTTATGTTCTTATGCTTTTTCAGTGCTTCTTTCACCTGAGGGAGAGAGTGTTTGTGTCTACCTGCACTCCCCTTTTAACTGTTTAGATTGTTCTTGATAAAGAAGCTATTATTGTTTGTTTACTAAAATAGGAGTTTGTTGACTCTGGGGCTTCTGGTTAAAAGGAGTAAGAAGCTCAGAGTTTGCTCGGGGGAGTTGAACCAGCAACATATGTTATACTGTGAGTTACGGTATCTAGGAGTTAATTGAGTTGCTGAGCTGTCTGATAAGGAGATAAGAAAGCAGAAGTCTGCAAAAGAGACCACACCACTACTGTATCTGCAGAAGGCTGTAACTTTCCTGGTTGTAAGAGTATTCATAACACCACCAATGGTTGTTACTAGGGCCCAGAAAACTTATTCTGGGTCTAATAATGTCCCTAACCATGCCCCCAGAAGCATCAGTGGGGCGCCAAAATTAGCAGAGAGAGAGAGATTTAAAGAAATCGACGTTGATGTGAACTGGTTGGTTTTTTTAAAACATTGCAGCATCCTCCAGCAGCCAACAGCTGTGGTTAGCTCTTAGTATATGATTCTTCCTAAAGTGATGCTTTTAATTCTAGTGGGAGGCAGGTGTGTGTAGGTGAGATGCAGACCTAGCTCAGTGGTTTAGGTTTCTAGCTACAGAGCCAAATGTTGGCCTTCTTGACAGGGCTTTGACATACAATCCTAAGAAGAAGAAGAAGAAGAAGAAGAAGAAGAAGAAGAAGAAGAAGATGATGATGATGATGTCCCCATGTAGCAGTGCGATGGACATTTTCTATACATTACTGTATTGTTGTGGTTTAATTTGCTGAAGGCAGATTCTTGCAAGTGCTAACAAAATGATCTCCGATGCCTTTGTGTGGCCTCCCAATGATATAATAACTGAGATCTGAAAAGTGTCCTTAAACCTTATTGGAAATAACAATAAATATCAACATGGTACAAGAAGAGGCAGCCCATAAACAATTAAACACTCTTCTCAAAAAAAGCAAGGTTTTGTTTTCAAGCTGTGAGAGGACTCTGGTCTTTGACAGCGTCGTCCCTGGGCCGTGAGTGTCTCTCCATCTTCCGCCCGACAAGAATTAGCTTTCTCGCTTAATATTGTCTGAAATCCCAGCCCGTTTTGCACTCTGCTTGGCTTTCCCACGAAGCCGCGGCACCGAAAGAGTCTCCGACTGAGTGGGGGAAGAAGGCTTGATGGACCGTAGGCAGCGATAAAACGTTTTACATACGGCGTGCCCGAGGCAAAGAGCTCTCTTCTGCGCCTTATTTGCTTAAGTACACCTCTCTAATATTTCATGAATAGAGCCTTCCCGTATCAGATAATTCATCCTTAACTAATTTTGGCGTCGTTAAAGAAATAGGGTTAATAATAATAAAAAAGGGCCCAAAGCTTTTGAGGGGGGGCGGAGAAATATTTAAAAGCATAAACTCTCAAGGCGAGAATGCTTTTGTCGCGTCGGTCGGGAACAGCATCGAGCATAATGTTTGAGAAGAATAAATAATAACGCTCATGTTCCATTAGTGGTGTGCGCGCGTGGGGAAATCCCCAGTTGTATACATTTAATTTTAAATTATTCTTTAATGCGTCCCCTAGTAATGCGTCCCTCTTTGTACGAATCCACCCTCATCCTCCTTTCATTCTATCATCCCAGGCTGAAATCCTACGAAGGAATTACATGGGTGGGTGGGGATTTTTGTTGTCCTACCAGCTGTGTGTGTGTGTGTGTGTGTGTGTGTGTGTGTGTGTGTGCCTGTGTGAAAGAGGAAGAGAGACAAATAAACAGGTGGATGAATATGCAATGACAATACCCGTCTGATTTCGGAAAAGTGTCCTTTTTTAAAGGACTTGAATCTATTTATCACAGGTGATAAAGAGATGAGATTCACACTCAGAGAGGCATGTACTGTACAACCAAGGAGGTTGTTAGCAGATAAAACATCATTTAATTATATTGCATTGGTTTTTAAAAACCATGCCTGCTTGGAACGCAGGTTTAGGCAGCTTCTGATATATCCAAGGCTTTGTTCCGATATATCCAAGAGGTTTCGTTGAGAGTTTTGGAATTGGAGGCCAGCTCCGTCTGGTCGCCCCGTTGTGTTTCACCAAGCCTTGTGTGGCGAAGAAGTTCAAAGCACTACTGAGAAGCTGGCATTGCCTTAGTAGTCACACTGGAGATACATATTTAGTGCCACTGTACCATCCTAGGGCGGCAGGCATAGTGTTGTGCTCTTGTCCTGTTTTTGAGTAAGCCGTGTCAGCTCCAAACTGGCTCCCGCAGCGTCGGTATTAAATATTGCTGATATATTTTCAGGCATGGTTGTCAAATTCGTCTTGAGATGAAGGGTTCTGTTGGCATGCATATTTCTATAATCTCCTTTAAAAAAAAAAAAAGACCGAAAGGGAACCTCTGTAAAAGATCCATGAGACTTTTTCAAGTTCTTTTGCATTATTTTTTTTTAAAGGTGAACTGGTTACCTGCTTTTCTTGCCTTCTTGAAAGTATTCAGGAAATGATCCTTTGGTTTTTGGGGAAGGAGCAGAATAGTTAGGGGGCTTGGAAGAATATCCACCAAACCCAGTGCAAAATCCGCTGTCAATTCATTCTATTTATATCGAGCGGAATGATGTTTAAGGAATCTTTTGGGATCTTTTTATGATGATGATTATTATAATTTTCCAGGGTCGTGGTCAGGGCTGGGCGCTTTGGTATTCCAGGAGGCGTTTCCAGATGGGTTGTTTGTGTAAGAAGTCCATCGATGGTTTTTAAAGATGACAAATAATTAACGAAGTGCACCTCCTTTGGGAATGGTGCCGTTCAAAGGGCAGATCTGTTTTCTCATCAAACAATGGGCACCCTTCAGAAACGGAACGGACCCATCTCTATGGTAATTGAGGGACGTGAGCGCCTATTGATTTGGTCGAAGAAGACATTATAACATGTCAGCTGGGGTTGTTACAATTTCATTTGCTGCGTGACCCAAATATAACCTTCTAAAAACCTTTTCTTCCGTGCGTACATCAGCCCACTGGCTGGGTACGTTTCAGCACGCTGACAGTTGAGTACAGTACAGGATCACAGCTTGGGTTGTTGTTGTGATTTTTGTTTTGTTTTTGTTTTATAATTTCCAAGGGAACCCCGACCGCTCCGTCCTCCTAGACTCCATTTATATTGCTATGTAAATCAGTTCTTTTTACAGTTTTTTTTTAATGGATGGTCCCTTTGTCTGCCGGTGTTTGTTTGCAGGTCAAGATAGTTTCATTTTAATGTTTAATTGGAGGAGGCTTTTCATTTGTACAATAGTTCCATTCTTTCCCACTTACGAGGACATTGTTCTACATGCCGGATTAGTGTTAACTGTATTGCCACTTTGTTCTTCTAATCAGGTCTTGAATTCTGCCAGGTAGTTAGAGATGTTTCCCTTGCCTCTTCATTATTATTTTTTGCTTAAAACACAACACAAAACAACAAAAAAAATTGTTCATTGTCTCCAGCAGATATTTTTCAAAGAGATCTTTTGATTCCTTCATTTTTTTCTGATTTAAGTTTCTGCGGGAGCATGTTTGATCTTTGATTACCTACTCTTTAGTCTTAAAGCAACCTCTCTTGCATATATAATTCTTTGCTGTCTTAAAACAGCTTAAATGTTTGTAAAAAGTGTAGATTGTAAAGAATTTATTTGTATTTTGGAGGGGTTTTTTTGGGGGGGAAGGGGCACTTATGTGACGATTGCTTGTCGAAATGCACACAGCGCCGTTCCCTTGGCGCTGAAATAAGCAAATCTATGTTTAATTTTTTTTAAAAAAAAAATTGTATGCAGCGAGTAGGTAATTTCTTCATGAATTGCTTTAATATTTCTGCAGCTATTATGGAGTATTTTGAGAAAGAGAAATATGAGAGTAGAGTACATTAACCTGCATTCCAAAAGGGAAATGTTAGCATTAATTCCTTGCAGATTTGGAATCACTTGACAGATGTTAGATTTAGGCAACGAGGGAGTCTTCTTTGAAACAACGGAAGAGAGGACTTAAAGATAAATTAGAAGGAAATGTAGTGGGCTTTTTATTTTTTGATTTCGGCAGGAACATTTATAACATTCCTGGTGTGCTGACATTTAGCACATTTTCAACTTTTTTGCTGCCTCTCCAGAGGAGCTGAGCGGAGGAAGGAAGATATTTAAGGGAGGCTTTGCCTCTTTTGGACTAATTTTTGGCTTTTGTTCTTGGCAGAGGAAAAGGAAGGAGGGTGGAAGTTATCTTGACGTGAAGCCTTAATGCACTGCTTATGTAAAACAAAAGCGAGGGATTCGTGGGGGCTGCTGAGAAGCAGAATTGATTCTCATATCTGTTCGCACCCACCAGCTGAATTCCCGGGGAAGCATTAATATTTTAGCGGAATTGAAAGGGAACTTAAAGATTCTTGAGGGAGGGGGCTGGTCCAGACCGGGTGGGAAAGGTTGGGCTTGAAAAGTTAAGCCAGAACTGTAGAATTTATAAGGGACATTTGCCTGCGGTCTGCTTGGCTGATGAATTGAGAGGTTAGCCCTCCTTGTCTGTGAAGATTCTCAGTCATCCAGGTGAGTTTATCTGGAAGTTGAGTCATGGCTACTGGACTTCTTTCATCTCTCAAAAAAGAAGTCCAGTAGCCAAGACTCAACATACAGGTTAGCCCTCCTTGTGTGATTCCCTGTTTATTCCATTTCCCTCTTCCGCATATCCAGTTTTTCAAGTTTGCTACAAAGAGATGACTTCCCCTTCGGTTGAGAGAGGACCTTTATTTTCCCTCTCTGCTCCATAGGTTTCTTGGCCTTTATAAACTTGGCACTCATTTCGTGCTGTTGTACTCTCCTTGGCTTCGTAGACTCATAGGATCATCGTAGGATTGGAAGGGAAGTTTGAGGTCTTCCAGTCTAACCCCTTGCCCAAGGCAAGAGACTTCATACCATCCCGGACAGAGGGCTGTCCAGTATTGTAAACCTCCAGCGATGGGGCATCCACAACATCTGGAAGCAAGCTGACCCAGTGTTTAATGGCTGTCACCATCAGGAGATTTCTCCTTATTTCCAGGTTGGCTCTCCTTCTGATGAGTTTCCACCCATTGTTTTTTGTCACCCCCCCCCACTTCAACAGTTAGGGCAGGCATGTCCAAACTTTGGCCCTCCAGATGTTTTGGACCACAACTCCCACAGTCCTTTGCCATTGGCAATCTAAGCTTACAATTCTGGGAGTTGTAGTCCAAAACATCAGGAGGGCCGCAATTTGGACATGCTTGAGTTAGGGTCTTTCTTTGACCCTAATGTCACCACCCACTCTTCCTCTGGCTCTCATTCTATCTGTCACTAGGTGGCTTGTATGAGGCTGGTGCGTCATGGTTCAAATCTATCCCCCCTCCCCACTCTGCCCCAGTTCTTACCTAGCTCTAGTCAGACAAATCGCTGGATCAAATTTTCCACCTGCCCGAGTCTGTCTGTGCTTTTATACCCCAATTTGGAGCAGGTAGAATCCTTACTCTTAAGCAGAGAGCTTATTCTCTTCAGACATTGTATTCTTTGACCATCATCCCTTTTCAGAACATTAAAACGCCCTTCTCCGGAAAGAGTGCAGAATCTTCCGATTTAAGGTCTATTGGGCTACATTTCTCCCAGATTAGAGATTATTCTAGACTGTTGCTTTTGTATGGCGCACCGCCAGTCTCTTTATGGTTTCCAAAGCAGCTCGTGCTTAAGTAATGTGTAACTTCTAAGTTTTAACGAAGCGCTGGTATGGAATAAAAGACGAGCGAAAGCTCCCGCATTAATTTCCCTTTTAGGAGACTATCTACTGTGACCCTTTGACTAATTGATCTCTCTCTCTCTCTCTCTCTCTCTCATATGAACACAGAGAGAGTCACAATTTTCGTCACAATTTTCGCTAACTGACATGCACTTATACAGCAGACACATTTTAGACTTGACGATCTGCGCTTGATTTTGGAAGTTGGGGGGGGTAGGGGGAAAAAGTAGGCCAGCTAACCCCCCTCCTCCTGTCCTGTTATTTATTTATTTATTTATTTATTTATTTATTTATTTATTTATTTA
>JAHTLZ010000268.1:3505768-3518994 GCA_023846285.1 Phrynocephalus versicolor | reverse complement strand
TTATTTATTTATTTATTTATTTATTTATTTATTTATTTATTTATTTATTGGTGTGTGCGTGTATGCCTGCCTGCATGTGTGTTGCGGAGTCTTGGGTGACAGCCAGTCAGAGTTAGAATTAGTTCAAGGAAATGTTAATAAGGCCCTGCCTAGCCTAATCCTCTTGATATTGCCAGGTACTCCCCTGTTCGTGGGTTAATTGCTTTAAAAGCGGAGGCAGCCTTCTGAACGCTGGGACGATTCACCTTTTCACAGCTGTTTCCATTGAGTGACAACTAAATCCCATGTGTAAGATGGGGAAGAGCTCAGTCTCCAATTGGGAGAAAATTTATGTAAACTGCAATCCCTTCAGAATATGTGGAAGTCATAGACTTTCTTGATTTACTCTGCTTTCTCCAGAAAGCTCCATTGTTCCGTCTCCTAAGCCCCATCAACCCTTTGTAGCCGAAGATCACAGCCGCGGCAGATAGCTTGAAATATATAAATGCTATCATAGCTCTGATTAATAGCACCGCTTATGAGTCAGGTCTGATAACGGAGCTGCTCTCCACTCAATTTCAGATACCGCTAATGGAATCTGTCTTCTGCAATTGTAATGTGAGAAGGTCTAATTTGCTATGGAGCTTGGATCTGTCACCAGGAGGGGATTTTAGGGTCAGGAGGGAGCTGCCAGGTTTTTGCCCCGAAGCTTGTATCTCTCGCTTTGAATGGTGCAGCCCCCTGCCTGCCGCCGAGCTGATAGGCCCTCTGTGGGGTTTATGCCACTTCACACAATAGGCCAGTGCTGCCTTGCTTGACTTCATAATTGTGAAGCGAGCTCATATTTCCACAGCTACTCGGCTGCATAATTTCTAATAAGTGGGTGTTTTTAAACCCCCCCTTCCCTTCCACCCTAACAAATGTCAGATTATGAAAAAGTTTCCTCAATTACAAAAAAAGAGAGCGAGGGAGGGGGGGAAAACTTATGAAACATTTAAATTGCTAAATCTGTTTCCTGCCACATCTGTCCATTCCTCCCCCCCCAAAACCCCGGTCCTTTTCCTCCCCTCCTGCCCCCCCTCCTGCCGACAACCCCATCCATGGCCCCTAGTTTCTGATCCGCGCTTGGCATCCGGGCGCTACTTAAACTGCACCCATCAAAACGTGTTGTTTTTTTAAATTTTTTTTGAAACAGTGCCTTTTTAAATATCATGGAGAGGGATTTTGAAAATGCATGACAGAAGACGACGGATAGGGTCATAACATCGCCCCGGCTGCCTGGGAAAAGAGACACCGCCACCCGGAGAGGGAGGGGGGAAAAAAAAACCTCCGGGTGACATAGTTTTTCGTACGTTTGTTGAAGAAAAGAACTTCTCAAAATGGATTTTGCTCTGAAATACTTTCTGATGGGGCTGTTTTAACTTCACGCTCCCCCAGGACCGACCGACCGGTGAGACGCAGATCTTGGAAAAGCCGTTGTCTTCAAGTGTTCGTTTGCAGAAGTTTTAATCAGAAAAGAAGAGCGGGAAGCGGGGTTTAAAATGGTCCATCTGGGGAATTTAGTTAGGAAGTCCTGGCGTGTTGGAATTAAAACCGGCTGCATTCTGAAGGCTATAGGATCTATATCAGGTTGAGGCCTTCTGTGGAGCATCACTATGTTCTCCCCAAGTTATCATCCACAGGACTCTGGCGACCACAGCATTCCAAAATTTGCATTATTTCAATATACAGTACATTAATAGGACTAGAAATGGGCACGAACTGGTTCGTCCCAGTTTATGAAGGCAGCAGCACAGGGGCTGCTGCTCTCATCTCTCACCTCCTCAGCCGATCATTCACTCGCCAGCCTCAGTTTGCTGGCTTCCTCTACCTCCTCGGCTAATCTCCCAGTCATGGGCAAGAGCACAGACTTCTCTGCCCTGCGCTTTTGTCCGCGTGGGAGATCAGCCAAGAGGCAGAGAAGCCTGAGCTATTGCTGGGACTGGAAGATCAGTTGAGGAGGTACTGGAAGCAAGCACACCGCTGGGCCTGGTGAGTGGCTGATTGAGCCAGAAGAGGTGGTGTTGGTGGGGGAACCGCAGCAGCTGTGCAGCTACTTTTGCAAAGGGGGACAAACTGGCTTGTGCCAATTCCTAAACAAGACCAGAGCTTTTACCATTAGGTTTCAAAGTAGATGAAACATTTGAAACTTGGAAATCTGTTTGTTGGCATTAACATTTAAAACTGAAAATGTTCTGCTTGCAAATTTTATTTATTTATTTATTTACAAAAGTTTTTAGCTGACCCACTACCAAGTGGTCTCTGGGCGGCAAATTGCAGTTACTGAAGAAATAATACAACAATTATGGTAATACAATTTTTTTGACAGAGCCCTAAAACAATATAAGCCAAATCACTGCATGTAAATAGACCATACATCCAACAGCCAATGAATATTTGGTATGAAACTTATATTCCATTGGACATCTCACTCTGCTACTGTATGTCCGAAGAAGTGGACCTGATCCACAAAAGCTTACATTAAAATATAATAGTTTGTCTTTAAGCTGCCATAGGGTTTTGTCTTTTGTTTTGTTTTGTTTCTTTGATTTTTTTCCTAATATAAATAGCAGTATATGCACTATCTGCAGAGGGTAAGAGTCATCATATTCCTCCTCTCCAAAAGTAAAAAAGCATATACTTTTTCCTTCTTTTTCTTGCTGCTGAGTCAGCTAATCTATTTATTTATTTTATTTATTTACAATTTTTTTGAGCTGCCCCACTACCTAAGAGGTCTCTTCTAGTGTGTTTCGAATCCATTTCTTTCCAACAATCATACCAATGAACAAGATCCCATCTTTGCACCAACAGAGGGTCCCCTCATGCTATTATGTTTCACGTAGACAGGCCAAGTTTCAGGTGTATATCTGCAATGGCCTTCAGCAGCACGATGGACCTTCGTTTCCTGCATGTGAAGACCTTTTGAGGGCCATGCAAATCATCCCAGCTTTATGTTACATAGAGCCTGTTGGACTTTGGTTCAAATTACATTATTTTTCAAACTTTATCCATGGACGATTGAAACCACTATTTCTTGGTCAACTGTTGACCTGATTTGGCTGCAGAAGAACTTAAGATTTCCATGAAACCACATAGGTTAGCAGCTATGGAAGGTATCTCCCAACGAGATCTATATTCTCGGGCAAAGGTTCCAATAATGTGCTTCCAAAGAAGTATATATGGTGTGACTAGTGCACTCTTTGTACAACCTTGATTTCCAGCCTTAGGTTTTAGATAGCAATTTCCAGAAGCCTTGAGAAATACTATAGATAAGAGACTAGTTTAGGCTAGTCTAATTTTTAAATAGAACTATAGTGGACCCTCGTACAACAAACAGTTTGTATAACATAAAATCTGTACAACATAAAAAATTCCGGAGATAAAGGAAATTTGCTTAACAGAAACGCCTAGGGGATGAATCCGTACAACAACAAAAATGGTTGCGATTAGGGATTACTCCATTTTCAATACATTCTTTTGGGAAATGTGTATAAAGGAAAATTTGCTTAACATAATTTCATTTGGAGCAAATTAATTCCTTTATTTATTTATTTATTTATTTATTATGGAGCTTATATACCGCCCGTCTTCCTAGAGGGGAACTCCGGGCGGTTTACAACAAATTAATAAGAGAGCAACTTACAATAACAGCAAAATAAATTAAACTAATAAAAGCAAACTGAACAGTAATACCAGAGGTGCAGATGGCGGGAATAGATTATACAAGGTTGTTGTTGTTCAGTCCTTCAGTTGTGTCCGACTCTTGGTGACCCCATGGACCAGAGCTCGCCAGGCCTTCGTATCTTCCACTGCCTCCCGGAGTTTGGTCAAATCCATATTGGTTGCATCAATGACACTGTCCAACCATCTCATTCTCTGCCGTCCCCTTTTCCTTTTGCCTTCAGTCTTTCCCAACATCGGGGACTTTTCCAAGGACTCCTCTCTCCTCATGAGGTGGCCAAAGTCCTGGAGCCTCAACTTCAAAATCTGTCCTTCCAGTGAACATTCAGGGTTGATTTCTTTCAGGATGGATATACCCTTTTCCCTTTTGGAGGAAAGGAGACTGTGGACTGATATAGTTCCCTTTATAGAAAGCCATGCAAACAAACATTTTCAATAAGTAGCACTCCCGTAAAAAAAATTAATTTTTTTTAAGAATTAGATTTTCAGTGCCCTTCACTGGCATCGGTCAGAAAATATAACAAATAACTGATGGATAGCTCAATGCTTGAGGTTTCTGGCTGTGGAGTCAGAGGTTGGGAGTTCGATTCCTCACTGGGCCTCCTTGGTGGGCTGGACTTGATGATCCACAAGGTCCCTTCCAGCTCTGGAGTCCTATGATTACTGTTACTGTTCAATGTAGGAAAATGTGGGAAAATGTAAAGTAATGCATATTGGGGCAAAAAATCAAAACCTTATCTATCAACTCATGGGCTCTGAGTTATCCATGACGGATCAGGAAAGAGATCTTGGTGTGCTGGTGGACAGCTCAATGAAGGTGTCTACCCATGTGTGGCAGCAGTGAAGAAGGCCAATTCCATGCTAGGGGGTATCAAAAAGGGGATTGAAAATAAAACAGCCAACATTATCATGCCATTGTACAAAACAATAGTAAGGCCGCATCTGGAGTATTGTGTACAATTCTGGTCACCACATTATGGATGCCTAAGGACAACCTCCGGGTTGGAGAGAGAGGCAGGATATCGCTCAATGCCATTTGCGGGGACTCATAAGCAAGTGAAGACATATGCTTGGGAATACCCAGGGATAATCTACCTAACTCGTTGATTGAGCCATCATAGCACTAGACTTAGGGTGCCAGTTGAGAGATGGACAAGCTCACCTGCAGCATGTGTATGATTACCATCAAAGTAAAACAAAATTGAAATCTCCATGGAAATGGAAGCTAGTGTTAAATCAATAGAAGCTGGTCATTTCAAATTTCCCAAAACCTAAAAGAAAACTTTCACTTGCAGAGCGTAAAATCAGTTCTTTTGAAATTATTAACTAAAGTAGCCCCACAGCCCTTGAATATTGATGACATTCTTAACAGAGAATATCTGTTCTACAACTATCAGTCTGCATTGTGGTTACATTTGGAAATGGGGTGAAAGCTAAGAGATTATATGAAAACAGGAACAAGTTTCTAAGTGCAGGCCTGATGGTATCCAGGCTGTTTGAAAACAATGTTCCTAGCCCTCTGTTTCCTGAATGGATAAAGGACAACACAAGCCTCATTGAGCTTGGCCTGCACAATATCCAGGAGGATACAAAGTTTAATAAGAGATAAGGGCTAGTCAGAGCTTAACCTACCGATATCACGGTTTCATAAAGGAGCCATTTTGAGCCTGGATGTGATCCCAAGCAAAGCTGCTGCTGAGAGAGACAAATGAACAGGAGGAAGTGACTGCTGGTAAGTTTCTGGGCTGCTATCAGTTGGATTAGAGCTGCTTTAGAGGCCTCTGCTAATTTAAATTGCAAAGAGCCACCTTTATTCAAACAAAGGAAGCAGCTAGAAGCTTCCTCAAACAAAGGAAGCAGGGGGTAGTGCCAGACTAATCCTTTCTCTGAGCAGGGGGTGGAGCCCCACTAATTCTTTTCCCCTGAGGAAGGTCAGGCTCAGCCATTTTGAGCCTGGGCGTGATCCCAAGCAGAGCTGCTGCTGAGAGAGACAATTAACAGTAGCTTTGGTAAGTTTCTCGGGTGCTAGCAGTTGGAGTAGAGCTTTCTAGATAGAAAGGTAGTAAAAGTGTAAATTTTGGGGGCCCAGCATACTGCAGTAATTAAAATGGAGTCTGAGGGAGCAGCTGTAGTTGCCTGCAACACTTGTGCCATGTTTGTCATCTTGCCAAAGCACATGGAGAACTACACTTGCAGCAAGTGCAAGCTGGTTGCACTACTAGAAGAGAAGGTCCAGCAGCAGGAGGCCCATATATCTAACCAGCAACAAATTAAGGAGGTTGAGCTGTTTTTGGACAGAGCAGAGCAAACAATCCTGAACAAAGTAGAGACAAGGCACAGTTCTGAGGAAGAAGTCATTTCACCAACTCGGGAGGGCAATGCATGGAGGAATGTGACTTGAAGAAGTTGAAGGGCAAGGGATCACTCAGAGTTTGAAATTACAAAATCAATTTGAGGCTCTTTCTCCCATCACACCTCATGAGGATAGATAGTGCTACTGTTAGGTGAATTTGTAATTGGTTGAATAATCGCACCCAAAGGGTGACCATAAATGGCCTCTCTTCAGCTTGGAGAGACGTGACCAGTGGGGTGCCCCAGGGTTCTGTTCTGGGTCCAGTGCCGTTCAATATCTTTATTAATGACTTGGAGGAAGGAATAGAGAGTATGCTAATTAAATTTGCAGATGATACCAAATTGGGAGGGGCTGCTAATTCCCTAAGGCCTAGAGGATAGGATGAAAATCCAAAAAGACCTTGACAGACTAGAGTGCTGGGCCAAAGCTAACAAAATGGATTTCAACAGAGGGAAATGTAGGGTACTACATTTAGGTAAAAAAATGAATTGCACAAATATAAGATGGGGGATACTTGGCTGGAGGATAGTACCTGTGAAAGTGATCTGGGAGTCTTGGTGGACCACAAATTGAACATGAGTCAGCAGTGTGATGCGGTGGCCAGGAAAGCCAATGCGATTCTTGGTTGTATCAACAGAACCATAGTGTCTAGAATAGATCAAGGGAAGTGATAGTCCCACTCTATTCTGCTCTTGTCAGACCCCATCTGGAGTACTGTGTCCAGTTCTGTGCGCCTCAATTTAAAAAGGATGTTGACAACCCCAAGCGGGTGCAGAGGAGGGCTACCAGGATGGTTGAGAGTCTGGAGGAAATGTCTTATGAGGAACGGCTTAGGGAACTGGGAATGTTTAGCCTTTCAAAAAGTAGACTGAGAGGGGATATGATAGCTATGTTTAAATATTTGAAAGGATGTCATATTGAAGAGGGAACAGGTTTGTTTTCCATGGCTTCAGAGACTAGGACTCTGGGCAATGGTTTCACACTACAGGAAAAGAGATTCCATTTGAACATTAGGAAGAACTTCATGGCAGTTAGAGCTATTTGGCAGTGGAATATGCTGCCACGGAGGGTGGTGGAGTCTCCTTCTTTGGAGGTTTTTAAGCAGAGGCTGGATGGCCATCTGTCGGAAATATTGTGATGCGGGTTCCTGCATGGCAGGGGGTTGGACTAGATAGCCCTTGAGGTCTCTTCCAACTCTATGATTCTATGATTCTCCCTCATCACACTTGATGACATACTGGAAGAAAAACAACAGGAACAAACTGAAGACCTCTCCCTTAATATAGTTGAGGAATAGGCAGATGAACAGACTGCAGGAGAGAGGCTCCTTATACTAGGTGATTCAATTATTAGAAATACAGAGGGATGGATTTGTGATGCGCATGATAACCATGGAATGTGCATGATTTCATGGAATCCATGGCCCCCATGGGTCTGTCCCAGCATATTTTATGTCCTACCCACAGTTCAGGGCATACCCTTGACTTGGTATTTACCTCCATGTCGGGGGACTTCAGTATGGAGGTGGGGGACATTGTCTCTCTACCTGTGTCATGGTCAGACCATCACCTGCTTTCTTTTTCCCTGTCGATAGCGGCTCCTCCTCGCGGGGACCATCGGCCTCCTGAGTTGGCCCGCCTCCGGAGGCTCATGGACCCTGCCCGGTTCCGGGAAGCCTTCGGGGAGCTACCTGGTGGCCTGACTGATGCTCCGGCCGAGGTTGCGGCTGACCAATGGTTCGAAACAGCTGCCCGCACCATCGACCGGATCGCCCCCAAGCGCCTTCTCCGTAGCAGAGCTCGACCTTCGCCGTGGTTCACAGCGGAGTTGAGAGCGATGAAGCAGGAACGGAGAAGGCTGGAGAGCAGCTGGAGAAGAAGCCGGATGGCAATTAACAAGACTGCTGTTGTGATCCAGACTAGGCGCTATTCCCGAGCGATCAGGGAGGCAAAGTCATCCTATTACTCCCTGAGAATTGGTGAGGCCTCGAACCGCCAGGCGGAGCTCTTCCGGGTTGTCTGAGACCTCACCAATCCTAGTCTGGCTAGGCCTCCTCCTACTGATTTCAGTAGTGAGAACTTTGCAGTCTATTTTCAATCTAAAATAGAGGCCACCCGGGCCGGCTTCGAATCCGGTTGCACTAGCCCTTCCCCGCCATCCCCAGTCGCTGTGCCACCTCTCTCTCCCCGGTTGGATGAGCTTGGGCCTGTTCCCTCCTTGGAGGCCTCCAGGGCGATTGCCTACTGCCGGCCCGCGTCCACCCCCTTCGACCCTTGCCCTGCCTGGTTGATAAAAGCTACCGGCGGGAGTATGCCACGGAGGGTGGTTTTCCCCTCCCGTCTGAAGGAGACGGTGGTTAAGCCCATTCTTAAAAAAACTGGCCTGGCATCGGACCAATTGGTGAATTACCGTCCGATTGCCAACGTTCCATTTATCGGCAAGGTCATCGAGAGGGTGGCTGCGGTCCGGATTCAGTCATATCTGGAGGAACAGCAATGCCTTGATCCATGCCAATCTGGGTTCAGGCCCGGCCGGGTGACCGAAACAGCTTTGGTTGCGCTGCAAGATGACCTAATCCAGGCGGCCGACAGGGGTTGCTCTACCCTGTTGGTTCTCCTGTATTTGTCAGCGGCCTTCGATACTGTCGACCACGATATCTTACTGGATCGGCTCTCTGAGGTGGGAATCGGAGGCACTGCTCGCAGTTGGCTCCAATCCTTCTTGGAGGGCCGTCCCCAGTATGTGCAGCATGGGGGGGGGAGTTGTTGGGCCCGTGGATACTCCCCTGTGGGGTTCCGCAGGGGTCGTCTCTCTCCCCCATGCTGTTCAACATCTACATAAGGCCGCTGGCTGGGGTCATTAGGAGTTTTGGAGTCTGCTGTCATCAGTACGCTGGTGACATGCAGCTCTATCTCTCCTTTTCCACCTCTGCAGTGGAAACTGTTCGGACTCCCGACCGGTGCCTGGATGCGATATTGACATGGACCAGGGCCAACAGGCTCAAGCTCAACCCCGAGAAGATGAAGGTCATGTTCTTTGGGAGTTCGCCCTCTCCCCTGTTTGGAGGGAGTTTCCCTCCAACTCGTGGATAGGGTGCGGAATCTGGGCGTGGTTCTGGATCCGGCGCTTACCTTGGACGCCCAGATGGCTGCCGTGACCAGATCCGCATTTTACCATCTCCGCCAAATTGCCCAGATCCGCCCATATCTGGATGGCGACTCTCTGAGAACAGTGCTTCAAGTGCTGGTGATCTCGAGGCTGGGCTACTGTAACGCCCTCTACATGGGGTTGCTCTTGACTCTCCTCCGGCGTTTGCAGCGGGTACAAAATGCGGCAGCCAGGCTGGTGGTGGGTGTGCGTCGCTACGACCACATCACCCCAGTTCTGGCTCGCTTGCATTGGCTGCCTGTTGCATCCCGGATCAGATTCAAGGTCTTGGTTTTAGTTTATAAAACCCTCCATGACTTGGGCCCGGACTACCTGTCAGAGCGGATCGCCCAGCGATCCACCTCGGCCCGACATGTTCGGCAGTCGCGAGCGCACTCGATTCAGGTTGCCACCCCTCGAGAGGCCCGGAAGACATCTACGCGTAACCGGGCATTCTCGGTGGCTACCAGTTCATTGTGGAACATCCTCCCCAGCGAAGTGCGCTCTGCAGAGTCCCTGCCGGCCTTCCGAAAAGCGTTAAAAACTCTGCTTTTCCAGGTGACCTTCTGTAGTCCCCCCCCCCCGCCATCCATGTTTCGCACCCACCGAGTAGCCTCGTTGTTGGGTTTGTACGCACTGCTAGGGCGGCAAGTTGTTTTAAATCGTTAGACTAGCTTTGTTTATTGTTTTATTATGTTGTTCTAATTTCTTATTGTGTCATGTTGCTCTGTCAACCATTGTAAGCCGCCCAGAGTTCCTACGGGAAGATGGGTGGGGTATAAATATAATAAATAAATAAATAAATAAACCATATGGTGACTTGCCTGCCAGGTGCGAAGGTTGCAGACATAACCAGACATCTAGATAGTTTGTTAGAAAGAACTGGGAAGGAGCCAGTCGTCATGGTACACGTTAGTACCAATGATGTTGGGAAGGCAAAGCAGGCAGTCCTGGAAGCCAAATTCAAGTTAAGTAGAAGATTGAAGTCCTGGACTTCCAAGGTAGCATTTTCAGAAGTGCTGCCTGTTCGTCATGCAGGACCCGCCAGGCAGGCAGAGCTCAGAAGCCTCAATGCATGGGTGAGGCGATGGTGTCGAGAGGAGGGCTTCAGATTTGTCAGGAACTGGAGAACATTTTGGGACAAGCCAAACCTGTTCAGGAGGGATGGGTGGCACTTGAACCATGATGGGACCAGATTGCTGGCACTCAACCTCAAAAAGGCTGCAGAGCAGCTTTTAAACTGATAACTGGGGGAAAGCTGACAGGAGCTGAGTGGCATCCGGTTCGGAACACCTCATCCCCGTGGAACGAGGTTGAAGAGGATAGAGAACCACCAAGTGATGACATAGTAGGTATTAGCACTGGGAGAATAATGGGATGTGGTAGTTTGTCTATTGGAATTAAAAGCTGTGGGGGGGGAGCAGGGGGAGAAGAAAGAAGCAGCCGTTGTTGGGGGACCCACTGTACAGGTGCTTCTATCTACGCAATGCTCGAAGCCTCCGAGCAAAGATGGGAGAACCTGAACATTTGGTAACTCAGGATAACATTGATATAATAGCCATAAGATAAACCTGATGGAATGCGGAGAACCAGTGGGATACCGCAATCCAACGCTGTAAATTCTATAGAAGGGATAGAGAGGGGCGGGTTGGAGGTGGAGAGGGAGAAGAGCATCCCTCATTAACTTTACTCATGCCCTGTATAATTTTGTACAGCTCAATCATATCCCACTCAGGAGCCTTTTTTCCAGACTAAAGAGCCCCAAATGTTTTAGCCTTTCCGCCTAAAGAGGTCCCCCAGCCCAGTAATCATTTTAGTCGCTCTCTTCTGCACCTTTTCCAGTTCCACTATGTCTTTTTTGAGATGCAGTGACCAGAATTGTACACAATACTGCAGGCGAGGCTTTACTATTATTTTGTACAATGGCATTATAATGTTGGCTGTTTTGTTTTCAATCCGCTTTTTGATAATCCCTTTGGAATTGGCCATCTTCACCGCTGCCACACACGGATAGCTCAGAGTCCATGAGTTGATAAATAAAGTTTTGGTTTTTTTGCCCCATTATGCATCACTTTACATTTTCCTACATTGAAACAGATTTACCATTTGGCAGCCCATTCCGCCAGTTTAGAGAGATCCTTCTGGAGCTCTTCACAATCTTCTCTGGTTTTTACCACATGGGAAAGTTTTGTGTCATCTGCAAACTTGGCCACGTCACTGCTTATCCCTGTCTCTAGGTCATTTATGAAGAGACTGAAGATGTCTTCACCTGCTTATGATTCCCTGCAAATGGCATTGAGAGATATCCTGCCTATCTCTCCAACCCAGAGGTTGACCTTAGGCATCCATAATGATGACCATTGATACCCTTGTTCTCCATGAACTCCTTTCTTAAAGCTGTCAAGACTGATAGCTGTCACCACTTCTTCAGGCAGCGAGTACCATAGACCATTCTCCCTCTCACAAAATACCAGAACTAGGGGGCATACATTGAAATTGTGGGCTGGGAGAGTAAGAACAGACAAAAGAAAGTATTTTTCCCAGCATCCTGTTAATCTGTGGAACTCCCTGCCCCAGGATGTGGTGATGGCATCTGGCCTGGATGCCTTCAAAAGGGGATTGGACAGATTCCTGGAGGAAAAGTCCATCACAGGTTACAAACCATGATGGAGATGTGTAATATCCAGGCTTAAAAGTGGGGTACTTCAAGGGCCAGATGCAGGGGAGTGGGATCAGGAGACAGATATCTAGTCTCATGTGCTCCCAAGCGCACCTGGTGGGGCTACTGTGAGATACAGGAAGCTGGACTAGATGGGCCGTTGGCCTGATCCAGCATGGCTCTTCTTATGTTCTTATGTTATGTCCTCTGGGTGAAAAAGTACTTTCTCTTATTTGTTTGAGATCTAGCACCCAAAGGTTTCATGGAGTGCCCCCCCTAGTTCTAGGGTTGTGCGATAGGGAAAATAGTTTTTCCTTATGTACTTTGTCCACACCGTGTATGATTTTATAAACTTCACTCAGGTCACCTCTTAGGTGCAGTTGTTCAAGAATGGAGGCCCAGCTGTTGCAGCTTCAGATGGTAAGGAAGGTGTTCCAGTCCTCTCCTTTGCACTTTTTTTGCCATGTCCATAATATCCTTCTGGCGGTATGGTGACCTCAGAGGCGCTTTAAATGATAGCAAGTGTGTACTGACTCCTACTTAACATGAGTTTGAATGTGAGTTTTTTACTGCTGAGCACAGCTACACCCTTAATTATGAGAGGGTGTGCACACATATGCCACCATATTATGTCAGTTTTTTTATTTTTCCTCCTTCCACCTAAAGGATTTCAGTTTGTGGTTGAACTGAGTTGTACAGTTCATAGGTCTAATTAAAAGTGGGAAAAGTTCTGAAATGACAGTTGACGTTTTAACAGGGGTGTATAAACTTTTCATATCCACTGTAAGCAGCTCATTTTAGCTTTTATTGTCCAGAACAAGCTGTAGCTTTTTGAGGATACAGTTTGAGCCCTCTCATTTGGGAATTGGAGGTTGTGTGGCTTTGTCATTTACATCTGTTTTTTTTCTGCGTTCCCTTCTTGCCCTGTCTATTAGTTTTTTCACCTCATTGAGTAGGTATTGTCCTTTAAACTGACACGACTCCTGGTAATTGTGCCTTGAGTGCAGCTTTCTGAAAGCCACGTCTGTTCCTCTTTCAAAGAGAACGGCCTACCATTGATGCCACCTAACAAACAAAGCGATGGCTGATAACATCTCACATGGTCCTCGGCTGTCTGCCAGCTACAGTGTGCAGTATATAAAGGCCTAAGTCTGATTCTCCAAGTGTCTGAGGAAGTGGGTTGCATGAACGCTCAAGGTGAAATAAATTTTATTTATATGTCTCTCTGTGTGTCAAACATGCTGATGGAAAGAAGCGCAGCCGCCTTTTTGGAAACTACCAAAAAGAATTCCTTCCTTCCTTCCTTCCTTCCTTCCTTCCCTCCTTCCTCTGTTCATTATTCCTTCCTTCCTTCCTTCCTTCCTTCCT